>BJBW01020510.1:379-39163 GCA_004320125.1 Scolopax mira
CTATGGTCCCTTCCAACTCCAAAAAAATTCAGTGAAATTACTCATTTTCATGTCTCTCTCCCTCACCTTAAAATGGGAAACTAACAGAATTTTATCTCACCCTGATGGAAATTAACAGAAGATCCTAAAACATGTCTGCAGAAACACTGTTTGTCTTGTAATTTCACATTAAAACTAAGGCAAAAGACACTATTTTAACTTTTTCCAATTTTAATCTAAAAGGGCTTCAGCATTTCACAGTGAAGTAATATTAGACTTCTAGCTGATCAGAACAGAAAATAATTATGAATAATTAACTTAATTATTGTTGCCTGTTTGCTTGCCTTTTTATGTTGGACAGTAAGGACTGCAGACTGAATTTTGTGCAGATACACGACTCTTCTTATGCATGTAATTTTCTGCATGGCAGATTAAATACATCAGCTGAGCTCCCCTTAGCAAACTAAACCAGATAGTACAAGATACATACCAAGAATCAAGCATGGTATGGCTGGCAGCGGTTGGAAAATAATTCCAAAACGCTAGAAATGAAATAATATTTAAAATACATGAAGGAATTGCATAGCACTGTTGTGGGTGGGATATCTATATTTACTATTCAACAGCAGGCCTTCAGGAATAATTTGGTCCTGATGAGAATTGTGGCTTTTGTATTTAAAAAACAAGTTAAGAAAAGGAAGCAAGAACCGTGATAGAGGGTATATTCAATAACCTTCGAAAGACAGACAGAATCATAGAAGATAGGTCTGGAGAGGTCTTCACAAGGTCATTTGGTCCCTCCTCCTACCCTAAAGCCAGATCAGCAATACCTAAATTTGTCCTGACAGACATTTTCTACCCTTTTCTTGAAAATGTCCAGTGAAGTGATTTCTCTTGGCAATCCACTCCTGCACTTATCTATCACTACCATTAGAAAAATTTTCCTAACGTATAGCTTGTGTATGTCCTTGCAGTCTAAGGCAGTATTTCTTCTCCTGTCCCCACTGGACATCATTAAATTCCTTTCTGAGGCAGCCTTTTAAGTAGGTAGGCAGAAGTAAGGCTTAAAATAAACAAGACCGGTTTTGCACACAAGCATGCAGGTTGGCTGTGTAAGAACTCTACCCAGAAATAGATGGCTGAAAATCACATCTTGATTCAGTGATTATAATTGTGTTTCTTAAAGCAAGCCCTAGAATGAATAAATATTTACAGGGTTTTACTGAGAGACGCTAAAAAAGCTGGAAGTCCTCGCTTTCATCTAACATAAAGCTAAGTCTTGTGCAAAGTTGAGCCAGATGACTAGATACAGTTATGCAAATAAAGCAATTGTTTAAATGAGATTGCAGATTTTCTTTAACAAATTATCAACTTCTAAAAAGCTGCTCCAGTATTAGCAAAGATCACTCTCTCACTGGCAAAGTTAAAGGCTTTATTCTTCTGGCGGATGTTTATTCTTACGTAAGTTAATTGTAACTGTTTCATTGCCTCAAATTTCAGCAAGTAAAGGTAAAAGTACAAGTGAGGCAACAACTGCAGTTTAGGTCACAAATGACAACACAATTCTGACTTCTCATCTTAGAGAAACAAGATTTAGCATATACAAATGTGACAATAGTGTTGTAACGGGGCACAAGGGCATATGGCACTAGGTGTGGATTGAACTGGGTAAGTTTTACGAAGGAATAAGCAATGTCTGCTAGCAGTGAGACTGTAGTAGCCACAGCACCTCAGTTTCATTGCAAGACAAACTGGTGAGGATCATGACAGAAGCAGAGAGGAACAGTGCCCATCCTACCTACGTATTACGCAGTGAACTGTAGGAACGCCCTGTCTCCACAGAGGACTGTGGAGTGAGATGAGGGGGTTCGTTTCTGTGCTGTAAAGGCATATGTACCTTTGTGTGAGGGGACACAAAACCCAGAAGGGAAGCTGCCATGGAACATGAGCTTTCTCACATGCCCGTCAGTGATATTAAACATTATCTAGCTGAACATACTTTCTATATCCATCAGTGGAAAGTTGCATCTGTTTGTTAAAAGCTCCAAGCTCTAAGTTCCTTCAATAAATATTCTCTGTTCCTTAAATATCATGTACCCAAAACAGATGTCAGCTGCCATAAGGAAACTATTGGCTCTAGAGGTGTGCCCACCTACTACCTCCAAATAAATATATTTTTTATTGTTTTGCCTTTCAAAATTTCTTCTGACTTATAAATTATTCACTGAACTTAATCATACCTGTCATATGAGCCGGAAAAGTGAGAAATCTGTTCAACAGCTTTTCCCTGGCTTTCAGAGAGAAGAGATTGCAATGATATGAATAAACTGGTGACTGCAGGCTGGGAAAGTTACTTCCTAGGCCAATGATAGTTCTAGAATACTATTCCTTCAGCTGCATGTCCAAAGCTCATTAAGATGCTCCTGCTTCTTTCATGGGAAATTTAAAAAACTCCCCCTTCAAGCAAACAAATAAAATACACCTGAAGGAAATTTGAAACAATTCTTTCACGAGTGAAAGAGATTGCAACATGAAACAATGAAAGATGTTAGTGGAAACATACTGTAAAACACTAATAAAAGATTAATCAGACTTGCTCTTTTTGTACTAATTATGAAAGTCATTGTTCCCTAATTGGAAGTCACTCAACAAGAAAGAAAATGAACAAGCTTCCCTGTGTGTGTCTAAAAATATTCACTGTAAGGAAGATGGGGTTTTGTATCACCTTAGATTTCCCTTCTCCCTTCCCCCTATCTGTGATCTGGGCCAGTGAAGTTAATGGGATGTTTTCATTAATTTTTGCAGAATGAGGACAACTCCATTAAAAAAAAAAAAAAGAAAAAAAGAAAAAAAGAAAAAGCTTTTGTTTATATGACACATTTTTCTCAGGATATTTTGGAGCATGTTACAGTATTACAGAAACACCTTAAAGTAAATAGGACCACATTTCTAAAACCAAGAGGGTTTTCATACCTAAGGACATACGCTGCACTGTATGTGAAATGCAGCGTAAGGATACCAGCTCCAGTTTGCCCAAATGCCAGAACAGCCCAGGCAGTGTGTCAGACTACAATTATCCCTTGCCATTTCCCTCAGCACAGACACTCCCCAAGAGCAGCATTTTAGAAGAGCTGAGAAAGTGGGAGAACCATCTTCAGGGTTTATATTGTTCTATAGTTTTCTGAGCGCCGCATATTTCAGTTTGAGAAGCCTTAAAGATACCTACATACACAAATGCATGTGTTGCATCATTAGGAAAATCAAAGCTATAACGACCTCCAGCTTTGTGTATAGAGTTTCACAATGTCCTTGTCATAAGACATTTAATTTGCTGTGTCTTCAGTGTACAAAGCCTTTGGACCTTTGCTTATCCTTTCATTCACATCAGTCCTAGCATCATGTTTGAAAACAGACATTACATGATTTTCACCATTAATTCATTCGATGCAGATGATGCACTTTACTTTCCCATCAATCTGTATGGATGTGCCCATGTGTGTATATCACCTTTCTTCTGATCACCAAAAATTATCACCAGGCAAAATTATTTGTGAGCCTTTGTACTTTCTTTGACCTGATCAGGGGATTTTCTATCTGAAACATCCTATACTATGTAGCAATGGGGTCCTTGGATTTTTTTTTGCAAGTCATCCTAGCAGAGTTAACCCTGCAACTCGGTCAAGATTTGATTTGTAATATAGGTTGACCCTATCTTGAAGGCTTGTCCTCCAGGAACTGACCTGATCAGTTCTCAGACAGGTGATGAGAAGTTGTAATTCATGATGTGTAAATCAGATCTACCTCTTTCTTCTTGCTTTTGTCACTGCTATTAAGTTTGCTCACAGAATCTGCCTCTTAAATGAGCTTGATCATTACTGTGATTTTATAGGATTTAAGAAAAATGGCACCATGGATTTCAAAACAATTTTATCTTCAGATTTTTATCAACAGACAAGTAGAAAGTACTTAAGCTGTTTGTATTAGCACATAAAAAATATAAGCCTGACTGTACACAACTAACATGCATACATTTTGAGGTACTTTTTTTGGAATGTATCTGATAAACTTCATTTAGGAATTGGTTGGTTTATTCTAAGTATCACTCATCTATGCAGTGAATCACAGGAATAGATGCAGCTATGATGGAAGTTACACAGGCAAATCTTTACCATGGGATAAAAAGGAGAAAAGCCTAATGCTTTTTGCTTTCATCATCAGTAGTGTAACTTAAAAAGTGTTATTACCCATTAAAGTGTTTGTGGCATTTATAATTGTGTTTCTCCAAGTCATAGCTGACTGGAAAAACAGTCTATTAAAACACCTTGAAAATAAAGATTTGACAAGAAAAGCCTAATTTCTGTTCTTCCTTTTTCCTTTTCATAAGTTCTACAAATACATCTCCAAAGTATCAAGATCATTGAAACTGTCAATACACTGGCGATCAGAGAGTACAAATTGTCTCACAAAAAGTTTGTATGATCAAATATGAGTTAAAAGGAAGAATTTGGGTATATAACCCAAAATCCATGTAAAATGTCCACAAATGGTATACCATTAAGTACTGTAATGTTTTATAAAAAATAAAAAAAAAGAAATGCAGAAGACTCTAATGCCTGAAGTCCCCACAGTGGCAGCAGTATCGAGTTAGGAAGCAGAATCTGAGCTCCTATTTTAAGCAGTGAGTGTGTGTGGAGTAGAGAAGATCAAAGGGGGAAGCATGAAACAGAAAAACTACGGTAACAGTTTCTTAAACCTCTTGTCCTCAACAGAGTTTTCTAGCCCCTTCCATATTCCTTATTTTTAGGTTGAGAAAGTGCTGTCATCAAGTTATTCCTTGTGCTGACTCACCAGCTACTTTGCCCATACATCCTTCAGGAGATCATAAGGGATGGCTGCAGATTTTTTTCTTATCCAGCTACAGATCTTCATAAAAATTGCTGGAATTTCATATCTTTCAAACCTCAGTATCTCTAGCAAACTTGGTTAAAGTTGGCCAATGGATTCAAAAGTTTCTGGGAGGTGGAGGTGACACGTTGGCATGTGGACAGACCACATAATTGCATACTTTTTCTCCAGTGAAAACCAGGATAAACATAACCAAGGTACATATAGATAGCAAAGGAATATTTCCTGAATCAAGCTCAGCTGTAATGGAAGTGTCAGTTATCTGTTGCCAGCACCTTCTTTCAAAGCTAGCTAACCAGTCCATTTTCCATCTGCTTACAAGTGCAAGATAAACTTTCGCCACTTTTCAGGAACGGGCAGGAAAATGTTACCTTTTTTTCAGCTGGATCAGTTTATCTAGACTGTGAAAGATTAAACACCATGAGGATACTGCCAGCAATGACAGAGAGAAAAAGCTGCTTACTTCCTGGTAGGATAATGAGAGTGCAGCAGCGGAGGTGTGCATTTCAAGATCACAGCAAGCTGTGCTTTATTCAGAATGGTACCACAGCATTTGACACATGTGCTGTAACCACATGGAAACCATGGCATGGGAGGAATATTGTAGGAGGGAGATTGTAAGGCATAGCAAGAAAAAAAATAAATCAGCAAACCGAGGAAAATAAATTTGTATTACGTAAAGGAGACATGACACAGTTATGCTGTTTAAAAGTTATTCCTTATATAAAAAGAAACATTGGTAATAATGAAAACCCTTTCTTAGAAGAGTAGGCGCATGAGCAATGGTATGTTGGGAGGTGGGAGGAACAGTGTGGGCCGAGAGGCCAATATTAGACTTAAAGTACTCATAGAGGAAAAAGTCCCACAAGATGAAAAATCCCTTCAAAACCAACTGTGAAAGCAAAAGGGAACATGTTTTTAAGTGGTTTGCTTTGTGAAAAATGAAAGTTAAGCCAACTAAAGACTGCATACAGAAAACAGAGAAATAGTGTAGCAGGAAGAAGTGCAGAAGATCCCTGACAACTACCACTGCAGAAACACTACTTTCACAAGGTGCCTTGTTCTTCACTGACAGAAAAAATATCATTAAAGGAGTAAAATACCACTCAGCTTTAAGGTGTTAACAGTGTCATGCAAGGTCAGCTAGAAAGTCCACTACTGTCAGTAAAAGGCTGCCTGCTGACTAGCGTGGCTTTTGGCTCATTTCCATAAAGCTCTGACTCAGGTGCAAATTGAACTGAAGTCAACAGTAAGCCAAGGAAATAACTTGTTATCACACGTTACACAAATGCTTGATGACCTATATTCAGCGACTTAGGGGCCCTAATTTAGTCTCTGACTGACATGGCAGCAAAACGCTATCGCAAGTCTCACGACTAATCAGGGTAACCCTGGGATGAACAAGCAATGTCATACTCAAGGTCAAGTCATGCTATTAAAACAGTATGAAGAAGTCTGCAAAAAAGGTCTAGCTTAACAGAATACTTCAATTCCCAGAGCAAGCACTTGATTAGTTCTCACCAACCCCCACCCCTCCAAATTATTATGTTCAGCAGAAAGGAATAAAAGCAATGCATAATTATGTATTGTACAATTTGTCTCTGAAAGTGAAAAGGTTTCTCAGGAAGAGATAGTTCTATAAAGTATCATCATAGATTAAAAGAAATAATTCTACTTCATCCCAATTTAGTCTGAAAAGCCATTGAAAAATAAAAGTTATTTCATATTATGTCCTCTTTTTTGTTTTATTACCATTTACCATTTTCCCCGTCCTCCTTCTACTCTGTGATTTACATCCTACTTCTGCATAGCTCCTAGATTTACATGAATTTTACAGAGTGTGCATCTTAAAATTAAGTACATTCCTAAAAGCTTTCCTGAATAGGAAGAGATTAAAAAACATACGTGAAATGAAGTATTCATACAAGCACTTTGCTGAATTACAGTGACTTCAAAGCTAAATCTAAAAGCTTCTGCTGCCTAGACCCTCTGATCTAACAGCCTCTGTGGGTGAACAGTGACATACAGGAGTTTTCATTTTTTAATAATTCCATATTCCTTTGCAAATCTCATATCTATAGAGAACAGAAATGACCAAGAGCAAATACACTCATTGTGATGCATTGTACTTCACATATATATTACAGAACTATGGAATGTATGTTTCTAAAGTTTCAAAAAGAATAAGCTCCCTGCCTGACCGTGGGGCCATGCATAAAGCATGGCTTTATGGCGTTTGTAATGGTACATAACATTTCTGTTCACCTTGCAGAGGCTGCAATAACTGATCTCAGGGGAGGAGTTTTGGCTAAGGAAAGGATGTGGTAAAGTCTGCTGGATGATAAAAGGAATCACTGGATCCCTTGATCCATAAGCCAGGTGGCTTATGAAAATCCCAACAGAAAATGAGACTACTTTCTCCTTTGAGCACTAATGGAAAGATAGAGCAGAAGCAATTCCTGGCTTCCCCTGAGACAAAGTCAGGCAGGCTGCCATGGGGAGTTGCAATAAGCATGTTTGTGTCTTCTGGTCTATTCATTGCTGATATCAAGACCATGACATTTTTAACAAGAATCAAAAGTTTTTCTCTAAAATGTATTTCTCAGATAAGGTCTCTGAGAAAAATGGGGTAGAGGAGAACAGGGAAGAAAAGGAAATTGATGAGGGAAATGCAGAAGGAGTCTTTTGTCACTAATCACAGATACTAGAAAAGATACAGGTCTTTTTTTTTTTCATTTTAAAGCTACAGCCTTAGGCAAGTTATACTAAAATTAGGTTATTTTTGGTTCAGTGAACTATGATTCACTATTACAACTACAAATTTTCCAGACAGACAGAAACAATTGTTGATTTAAATCCACATTATTTTCTTTTATGAATATAATTTTTTCTTGTTTTATGGATCTTCTCCATTTTAGAATCATTTAAAATACAACACTAATACCAAAAATTGTCTATTTGTGCTATTTTCATGAGAATTTGGGTGGCCCTTTCAAAAGGCCCAAATAAAAGTAAAACACAAAGTTACATTAAAAGATCCTAAATTTAGCATTCCTCTTGACTAAAGCTTTCATAAATGATTAAAAATATTCAGTTTTGGTTATATTTTTCCACATAATACAGTGCCATTCTGAGTGAACTAAGAAGTGGAAACCATGGATTTGTCTATTTTCAAACAGTTGTTGTTCTTTTTAATTAAAATGTCAGATGGTTTCTGATGTGTTGCAAAGACTAGGTTAGGGCTAATGTTAAATATATATAAATACAAAGTTATGAAAATTTTTCGCAGCTATAATTTAGCACAGTATTGAAAGAACAGACCCATTTTACGATCCTGAATACTCACTTAACACTAACAGGTAGAAATACTTTGCAAATTCAAAGTACAGGTAGTAGGGTCCCTGTTCAGAACAACATTGAAATACATTCCCAAACCTACTCTTATTCAGAAAAAAAAGACCACCAAAAATAAGCATGACTGAACACACTTTTAAAAATACTTTCCTTAACTGGTACCTAGAATTAAAGAGTGGAAGCAAATAGGAACAGAAAATGTATTTTTTAATGGAGAGCCCTATGCAATGTAGTAAAACACAGACTTACTTGAGGGTTGTGAGCTCTGTGAGGGATGGCTGGGTGGCCTTGAGATAGCTCTCTCTCCGTGCAGCAATCTTTGGAGATGGCTTGGGACTTGTGTCTGAGTCTCCACTGTCATCATCCCCCATGGCTTTGATGTAACTGCCACTACGCATTCGTCGGCAGGGAATCTCATCATCTTTCCCTCGTGGAGTGTATCCAGTCCATTCATCTTGAGGAACCTGAAGTGATAAACAAAATTCTCATATTAGTATATTCTTCCCTCATGTAATTGTACAGCAAGATTTGACTGTGCTAAGCCACAACAGGGCCATAACAAAAACTCTCATGGCCAAGGGTCCAATCTCAATCACATTTGACCATGGGTTCCTGTTTTCACCGGAGGTCCAGTTCTCTTGCGTAGCCACAAGCACCTCTGGAGCTGTTTGTTATTTTCCACATTTGTTTCCATATTTGTTTATCTGGGAAGTTTCTCGCCAACATGCTGACATAGAAGCCTCAGTTAGGTCTAACACTGGGCTGGATAAATCTAGTCTTTTGGTGTTTTTCATTCAAAGTATTTACAAACCACATCAGGGTATTTTTGGTTCAGCTCAATATATTGGACACCTTTGTGGAGGCACAAAAGATGAAATACAAATCCCTATACCACATCTTTTCAGACAGAGTATCCATAGCTACACTCACTAGGATGATTTTGGTTCAAGATAAATTTCAAATTAGTGGAGCTATATACTAATTATCACAAAGACAGGTTTGCAAGTGTGAAATTATACTACCATTGCTTCTATAGCATAATTAGAGTGAATAAACACCTGCCAGCTTGCCCGGATCCTCCTTTTGAATTATGTTAGTCTGAGTGTCTGAGTCATACAACTCTTTATTCCTTTCTTTTTATTCTTCTTATTGACATGCATTATTTCTCTTGATCTGAAGTAAGTGCTGTCTATTCTTTGCATTGGAAATCTGGAACACCGGGAATGTACATTCATGAGACTTTGGGACATAGCAGAGGACAAGTGTATGTTGCTCTTGCCCACTCATCCTCTCCCTTCCTCTGCTCTTGGTGCTTCTTGTAAACCAACACCCTCCCTCTTTCCTGTAACAGCAGAAACAGCATGCAGTGGAGCAGGTTCCTTGAAGGAGTCGTCCTAAAGTTATTGTGCAGAACCCCCATTTTTATAGTCAAGGTGAAACTCTAAAAGGGTTTTTTTAGTTAAACATATTTTGTGTTAGATTTAAGTAAAAGTAGTTGTGAATTTTTAGTTTGATACTTTTCTGATTATTCTTAGTAAATTGGCTCTATAAAGTAAGCTATAGCTACAATGCTCAGAAACCCTTACAACCCTTAGCCTGGGTTGCTAAATTTGTCATACAGCTTATGAATACCAGCAACTACCAGGATAATCATAGAATGGTTTAATATTGGTGAGACCTTAAAGATGATCTAGTTCCAACCACCTGCCATGGGCAGGGACACCTCCCACCAGATCAGGTTGCTGAGTATCTTGTTCACCAAACATCAGCCAGAGCATTTGTATGCCAGCTTGTTTAGACAAAAAAAACCCTTGACACACTGGGCTGTTGGCTAACAGCTTAGCTGTTGATCCCCACTAGAAACATACACCTAAGCCCAGAGCGTGCAAGGCCTTTCAAACGCTATTGTCAATGTAGGTCAATTTTTTATGGCATTTTATCAATCTATGCTACTAAAAACTGCAACCAAAAAACCACTGCGCTATACAAAGGAACAAAGATATTTAATGGTCCCAAGCATTCATGGGCTTATTACTAATTATAATTAATTAACCAAACTATTCATATAACATGCTATTGCTTTATTTCCTGCTGTTTTCAAACCCAAGACCTTGCCAACTTTCTTCCTTCATTGACTTTTCCTGCTACTGACATTATGATTTAGAACCTTCCTTGAACTTCCAGGTTCAAACAGATCCTTCTTTCCTCTTGTGTTCAGAGAGAGCTCTCTCTTTTCTCCCCTGATCTCTCTTGGTCAAGTCTGGCCTTCATAAATTTATTTGGAGTATTGAAATTTACCTCACAGGACTCAAGATTTAATCCTGGAAGTGTACTGTAATTTGTACCTTTATCAACTTTTCTTCTCAGGACTCAGAGTTCTTCCTCAGTTGCTCCATGTTTTATTTGACTGATTCTTTCCCTTTTATTTAAATTATTATCTCCCAGTATCACACAAAGTTCATTGCTGGTTTTTTTTCCTTTTTTTTTTTTTTTATTTTTTCCTTCCTTTTTCCTTCCTTTTTTCTGTTTTGTTTTGGTTTTGCCATTTGCCTGGGCTTCAAGAATATAAGTTCATTAAGGCAGGAATATATTTCAATATCCAGGTGTCTTATTGAAAAATGGCATGCAGAATTGTGTGGCTATAGGAAGTAATTGAATAAATACACTTAAAAACACTTAAAATATTGTTCTAGAAAAGGGTGAGATTGTAACTAAGAAGTGGAGTATTACAGACTGAGAGCACTAAGTGTTAACAGAACCCTGTAGAGAACAGGACTGATAATGAGTATTTCACAATCCTCTTCCAGTCACTTGTGACAGAGGAAAATATTTTTTTTTTCTTATTCTTGCATTGGTTCTAGACCCATAGCATCAGCAAACAGTGAAAATACAATCTATATTCATACCAACCCTCACATACATTTTGGAACCTACACTTCCCGCTTGTTAGTTGTAAAACTTTGACTTTTCAAATGACTCAGGTACAAAAAAGAAGTTAGCAGAGGTTTAGTAAAATCAAGCTCTGCTGACATTTTGATGACATACCTGAACCTCAGTCAGAAGTTTTAAACCTGTAATAGTGTATTTTCTAACAGTTTTCCAGCAGATATAAGATATCTAAGTCAGAGTATGTAGCCAACCTGTGAATTCTCAGAGGATATGCACTTTGATCTGTCTAATATTTTATTCATTATGCTTTAGTTAGAGATCTTTGCTTTTTGTCATTAGAACGAATTAGTGAATTATTCTTTAATTCACCAACTAAAATATATTAGTATAATGTTAAGGTTGGTGTCTTTCACTGAGAAAAAGTCAGGGGAATTAAAGTTACTCATACAGTATCCATAATTCAGGCAAGCTGAACATTTGTATTTTAATTAAGTAATAGATATACCATTAAATTTAATGCTGTAGTTTATAGGTGCAATACAAGTGATGAGATATAGTTGCTGTGGGCACCATGACTCTGGAATTCTTGACTTCTGTAATCAATAACCCCATGCATTAGTCCAATATCTTTTATCTCAAAGCTTCTCAAAATTATTTAAATAATGATAGGCCAAGTTTTGAAAGCTAGTTGCAACAGATTTACCACAAAACTTCCTATTGACACATGCAAACACTGTGTACCGTGATGAGCTTTGAAGGTGTTCCTCTAGCCCCCACAATTTTCATGATTTGATCGAGAGGAAGTTTCCAGGTTGTGTTCTGCTCTGGCAGTGAAGTGAGCAACCACTGAAAAACAGCACACTAACTTTTTAGTAGCTCTTCCAAACAGTGTAGTTGCAGTAAAAGAAAGCTGATCTGTTCACACAGATCAGACCAGAAGCAAAGCAGTCACAGTGAGTGCTGCAAACCCACTGGCTGGTTTCTCTACTGGAAGTCACCTGCACATGCAAAACCAAAGGAAATTATTCAAATACAACCCAAGTTCCATTACCATATTATGGGTTTAAGGGTAAACTCTGCATGAGCAGAGTCAAGGATGGCTGGAATTAGGAAAAAACTCTACATTTAAAGAACAGCCTAAAATATCAACCCTGACATGTTTCTAATTTTAGTTAACACATTGAGGAAATCACAGTGTTTGTACAAACTATCTTGCCTGCCTAGACAAAGCTGCAGTAGAAGAATGTAATACATATTTGATTAAAAAGCTATTTTAGTTAATAGGTTTGCCCAGTTTTCTTGCAGATATTTAAGGGTGAGTGGTTTTTGGTTTTGTTTTTTTTTTTCTTTTCTGCTTCCTTTTCTTCTTTTTAGTAGGGTTTCAGTTTTTCAGAGAATATTAGGGAAAAAAACTTGGGTCTAGTTCCCCTTTTATCTTAGTCTGGTTTCACAAGAGTCAGAAACCCTGGTTTCAGAAGTTGGAGTAGGAGAAAACAGTACAACATTGTGCACTCTCAGGGTAAAGAAGCATTTCAGAAGCAGTAGATTTTTGCTTTGACTATTAAGAGCTTTTACAATTTTTATGAAAGGATCCCAGAGCACTGTCTGTATATTACTTGATTAGGACAAACAGCCCTTAAAGCTCACCATTTCCTTTCCTTGTACCTATTTTGCTGTTTGGAAAATACTGATAAAATAATGTCAACATTGTAATACTTCTGTGCCTGTAGTTAAATACCTCAAGCAATACCTACTAAAAGAAGTGACCTGGTTTTCAGAGTGCATTCTTTGGTGTCTAAAAGAAATGGCTGTAACAGCTTGTAGCAGACAATGCAATATACCATCACAGTAAAGTGTTTCATATCGTGGGAAAAGAAGTAAAACATAAAGCCCTCTCAAAACCACAAATTGCGAAAATAAAATCAATCACATTATTTCACGCATTGTGTTTCTATACATATGGTACCAAACATTCTGTTGTGCATTTCCTTCTGTTGATCTGGAAAAATACTAGGAAAACTGTCTATGTGACCCTCCAGCAATTTTTCTTTTTTTTTTTTCCCCCCACTCAGGAGGTCTGCACAAATTTTCCCACAGGCTCTTACATTGTTTGAATGGCCACTGTTATGTCTCGCAAGGTCACATCCTGCACTGCACGCAAGCGCATACGCACCGTACCTGCTGCCTTAGAGGATTAATGGCATTAAGATTGACATACTCGAGATAAAGCTGTTTCATGCTTTTAAGAAAATCATATTATCCAATTACCTTGGCAATAGTGTTTTTTCAGTATCAGAATATCAAGTAGGAACATCACTTGCATGATTGTTTTTACTCTTATGAAAAGGGGGGAAGAGCTAAACTCAGATCTAACAACGAGCTTCATTGTTTTTATTAAAATAGAACTATTCTTATTCATACTATTGAAGCAATAGAGATCCTGGAAACATTTCATTCTGCAAATGATCTTTAAGATCATGTACAATTCTTTCTTTACAAGCCTAAAAATTAAGAGTGCACTTATAAAAAAAGCACAGTGAAACAGAAACAGAAAATTATTACTTGAAAATGTATAGAAAATATTCAGCAAAGGCCTCTGAGACAGGAAACATACTGAAACTTTAGACTTCATCATACAGCCAGAAATAAAATTGTTATTAATTTGTAATTCTTTGTTACAAGCATGAAAGCTAAGCCTGACTGTAGTTTCTTTCTTCTGATTAAATGGCAGATATAAGATTCTTTTGTAATCAGAACAGACTATTCAGATAACATACAGCCACCAGCCAACATCTTACCTGGATTCAGCTTCATTTAGTTTATGGATTACCTGTCCTGATCTTTAACTACATTTATGTTGCTCTGGAAGTCTTCAGACTTTGTCATTAGTAAGGCTGGCCTGACTGGTCAATTCTTTTAATGCATTTTTGATATAAAGGAACTGGACTGTTCTAATAGAGAGTTTAGATCCCCAAATAAAGAAACCAACCAAACAGGTATACTGACCCCCCCAGTTTTCAAACATTCATTTCAAAAGCTCACATATAGTGTTATGTGAAATAAATCCAGCATGTAAGGACAAAGGTAAAGAAGACATTTTTTTATTCAATTACTAAAAAATAAAATTAGAATATTTAAAATCCTTTTTTTTTTGCCCAAAATTTTTATTAACTTACCTTACTAGATGAAATAGCAAACAGACTGTTTCTATAGCAAATTAAGTTCATTATTGGTCTCTAGTTTGATTTGGTTTATTGCAGCTGAAATCATTAAAGCTTCTCCCTGTGCTGTGCCAAAGCAATGTGGATGAGTATAGAAGTAAACACAAGGACTGGAAGGAGTGGCTAACCATTGCTCACAGCAGTAGACTTGTAACTTCAGCTTTCTATTAGTATGCAAATACTTAATGAAATGAAATCACACAACTGTAGAACAATGCTTAATGACTGCTCAGTGCAGATTTTCAAACCCATGCAATTTGGTTTTCTTAGCTGTTATTATGCATCTTATGCGTGCTGTTAAGGAAGTTTCAATTGCCATCTTCCACTTGCTAAGTCTATTCCTAGCACTCATGAATATTGAATTAATCACACCAATAAAGATGAGTAGCATTTCATTCTATCAATGTGCATGTGTTAAGAATCATTGAACTACACAAAAAAGGAGGAAGTCTTAGAAAGCTTAAAGAACAATATATGTTTAATAAGCCGCAGGAGTTTTCAAAAAAGCAGATTGGAAGGTTGCTTCCATTTAGGAAAAACAATATGCTCAGTATCTGCTGCAACACTTGCTTTAGCTTTACTGTTTCAGCAATCAGGTTCTATTATAAATTCATTTAATTTAGCGAACTTACATCCATATTTTGTTACATGAAGAGCATTAACAGCCAAAACAAATACCCTGTCTACTTCCTCAACCTTAAGTACCCACACCTTGCATCAAATCTGAACAAGCAGTGTGAAGAATTGCAATCTTTCCTTCACATGACAGCATTTGGGAAAGTTTTCTAAAAGACTATGAATCCTCATACAGTAAATCAATTAAAAAATAATCTTCAAGCACTGCTACAGTTTGTAATTTTCATTCATCAAAATGAATCATTGACCACTAGCTTGTCAATCTGTTCACACCCTCTTCCTCTTTATGAAGAGGAACTTGTGTCTCCTACACAAAACAACCACTCCTTTATTCCAGATAAACCTTCTCCTCCTGCTTTACCCATAAGACAAACCAACCAACCATGAACAGGGCCATGTGGATGCAATGATTCCAGCCAAGGGCCTTCCAAGTTGGATAGTTGGATATCCTCAAACACATTTTGCAGAAAGGAAGCCAAACAGCAATTATCACACTTATTAGATGAAGGAACATAACTGAAGGTCATATAGCAGGACTCTTGTCCAGGAGTTCAAACTAAAATTGCCTCAGTGATACTCATGGATTATATTCTCTCTGTGGCAAAGGGCAGACATTCATTCTCATCTTTCTCAATACCCTTGGAGCTTGCAGTGCAGTTGGCTATAACAAGATGCCCTCCTTGCCCAAGTGAGAACTATAGAACAACTGTTAAAATGAATATCAATCCTTGAAAGGACACTTTCAATGACTAGCAATGGAGAAATATTCTCTCACTTCTAGATACCTTCTTTTGGGATAAAGTAGTTCTCTCCCTATCACTTCAGCACCTGCATACAGTGACTAGTATCAGATATCCATACTGTTAAATGAGATGTCATTTTACCTTTCTTTCAATGCACGTGACCACAAGCCCACAATCAAGCAGCCAGCAGGAAACTGGCTTGTGGATGGAGAACATGGAGCTGAATCTGTATCCTTGGAAGAAAACAGATGTGGTAGGGAGAACATTTAGAGAAACAGCCCTTATGCTGTTTCTGTTGTCTGACTGTAATTGGATAATCTCTGGTGCTTTGCTAACGTTGTGCTCTCACAGGCAGTAGCTGTAAGTAATGCAGTTAAACTGCCATCTCCAGCTGGCTATTAGCTCCTGTCACAGTTTAGTATACAGTGGAAAGACTTCACTGAAACTTCCACAATGTTTTCTTTTGGATTACAGCAATGAAATATAACTATGTAAGAAGCTTTCATTCAGTTCTAAGGAAACTTCCCTGTTTTCAGAACCTCATAGTGCATCTTTTCAATGACTCCACACTGTCACCTTTGCTTTACAGTAGAGTCCCACTGGATATCAAAGTCATGGTCTTGACTTTCATCTGCTGGGAACTGGAAGACCACAAAATCTCAAAGATTTCCTAACAAACTGATTAGCAGGCTGGGATTACATCAGTAAAGCAAAATTAGACACAATCTTATTTGCATAAAAGACTCTTGGAGACAATTCAAAGACCGTCTGTGGAAGTTCTGGCCCATCAGAACTGTCACAGTGCCTTATCCGACTGCAGGGCAAATTGCTTAGCCTTTGGCAAGAGAAATACACATCTATCAGAAGTCCAGACAAGACAGTCCATTGCACAGGCTCAGGGTAAGAGGACAAAAGAATAAACAATATACAACAGATTCAAGTTCTTTTTGCTTAATTTGCTAGTGAAAGAAGCTCAGCTGTGCAACAAGCACAGTGCAAGAGCATTTGTAAGGAAAGAACCAGTTGACCAGCTGCCCTAGCTCAAGCCATTCTTCTAGCACTGCAGTATTTCCACACTCAAGATCTGTACTACAAATTCCATTTTTGAAACAAAAAACCAATAACTGGATGTAAGGGAAATATTCCTTATTACTTTGCACTGACTGAGGAAAAAGTATTATCCCTCAGTGGCTTTTCCCCACCTACTTTGCGTGTCTCCACAAATAAAAAATTAAGGATTTCAAACTTAGATGCAGATTGAAATTATCCTCTTTGCTGGAATTGATTTTTCTTGAAGATTTTTGTTGAGTTTTGTGGCTTTTTTTTTCCCCCTCCTTCAGTGAAATTACTGAAAATAATAAGATTAGGAGAGTCTGGATATTTAAGGCTACAGAAGGTATTTCAGAGTCAAATCTTAACCTTGAAGGAACTGAAATAGATACCAAAAGCCAGCTATTACGTGCATTACGTATAGCTATTACGTGCTATTATGTGATCCAGCTGCGAGAATTACATTTATTAATGGATGCACTATTAGAGTGTAGGGATGTTAACAGAGTGAACCAACAGTAATTCAAGTTAATCTAGAAAAAATAAGATCAGTGCCAATATACTCAATACTAAGAAGTTGCAGAATGGTGATAAAACCAAAGGACAGAAAATTATTACCTAAGGAACATGGAGAGATAAAATTGCAGCTAAAAGTGGAGTACTGACAGTGCTGTAGAACAGCTCACTTAGTACTTAGGCGGCCCCCATTACTCCATTACTCATACGCCAAAGGTCAGTCCAGGTTTTAATTAAATGAATGAGAACATAGCAGTTGTTAAGGTGAAATACGTGTCAAGAAAAAATGGGGCAAGATCAATCGCACCATCTCAGTCGATAATTTCTTTTTTTTAAGGTAAATTACAGAACTGCGAAGATGAGGAAGACAGCTCCACTGAAATAATTTCCTACATATTTGTTTTAATATATCAAAGACACTTAGGTAGGTTTGCAGATAGTCTAAATAATTAAGGTGTAGGTTCAATTAAATGATTTGTTATTAATATATTTTTTGTTAATAACTTATTTTGTGAGTTATTTATATTATCCAAGTGGGCACTTAGCTTTCTGTGAATATTTTTTCCAGTTTTAATGATCTTAGATACTAGTTTATTTTAAAATTCATCAATATTTAAGAATTTCTAAAAATTTTCATGGTAATTCAATAACATGGAAGTGTGCCTAGAATTGTTCAATTGTTCAAATTGTTTCACTAGCATGACCAAGAAGTGTGTTTCATAGGAGCTCAGTAAAAACAATTAAAATTTCATATACTCTGTAGTTCTGACTGTAAAATTGAAGGGGAAATAATATATGCATAATTAATTTGCAATTTATAATGGAATAAGAGAAAAAAAAGCAGGTTTTCAAATAAATGAAAAATGGAAGATTAATATTAGTGGATACTGAAATACTATTTTTTATATATATATACACACACAAGGACATAGTGAAAGTTTAATTTGAATACGGTAGTTGCTACAAAAAGACAAACACCATGAATGAGGAAAAAGTAGAGATTAACTGAAAATGTAGATAGATTTGCGTATATAATCCCAGTATAACAGATCTAACATAAATAGCTGTGTCATAAGGGTGAACACTTTGAAATTTAACCTATCACATTAACAAATCGTATGACAGATTCTGGTCCTTATTAGCACCCTGACCTAAGGTGATGCCCTCTATTTGGCCATCCACGCACACAGGCAACAGAAAGAGGGAGCAGTATCTCCTAAGAAACTATAGAAGTGCCTTGTCCTGAGACTGGAAAACAAGTCAAATGATGAGTTTCTTAACACTACACATGACATAATAATGCACATTACAGAGACAACCTTCACTCAGGAAACCAAGCACAGAACAAATCAAAGCCCTTCACCACCAGAAAATGCTTATTACACCCAGAAAGTTGGGTTGTATTTTTTATAATATTTCTCACAATCTCCCACCACAGATGCAAATAGGGAATTTGGATGATTCTACCATCGTCCCCACCTACTGTGCTTCATTTTTCAGAAGTAAAATTTCCATCCTCACCCCCAAGTTTCTGACACAACTGACTTCAGGCTCATCAAATGGGATCAAAAGAAAACATACGACTGACCCGCATAAGAAAAGAGGAATAATATGAAAAATATCATCCTTTGTATTTTTTTCGCCTCTTAATGAATGAACCAAGGACAATGGGAATAGCAATTACAGGGAACATTGAATGGCAAAACTATAATCAGAGACAAACTCTGCAAATAGTGTATTTGATACTCTATTAGTTTCAACAATCACAAATTCATATAAAAAAAAAAGAGTGTCAAAAATATCTACCCATGTATTTAGACCCTATTGTTCACAGAAAAAGACTGCTGCTTACATCTAGTCTTCGACAGGTTTGTTTAATTTTAATTTTTCCAGAGGAGAAGGTACCAGAGAAGTAGAGGCTGTCTACTGCTTTATTAATTTTTCTCTGAAGTGAGGGAAGTTATTTTGAAGAAGCATTTTGAGAAAAAACAAACAGTTCCTTCTCATCTTCCTTCAAATTAGTCCAACTGTAAACCTGTAAAAGCACTTTCCTGAAGTAAGAAGCAGCTCAAAAAAGGGACCTTATCTTTCTTCTATTCATCTCCTCATTTTTGAAAGGAGGAATAGAGAGAAGAGAAAAATACAATTCCATTCTTGGGACACAGGTGAGAGGAAAAGGGTTGCTGGACAGTCTTTAGACTAGTCTGGGAACTAATATCTCTTTCTGAAGATGTGCAGTGTTGAGGCAAGCCTCCCCTAGACCTCCAAGGATGGACATGGCACCTCAGCAGCCAGGCTGGAAGCGGAGCCTGCCAGGGTAAAGAAAGACTGTGCAATGCAGGAGGACTCTGCACTCGATCCAAATTCCAACTTATGAGAAATAAGCCCATCTGTAACACTAACTACTGCCAACTCCTTCCACAGAACAGTTATGTGGAAAATATCACACCAAGTGAGATAATTGTTTGTTATTTCCACTTTACAATGAGAATTCATCCAGATACTTTTGTGATAAAAGCCCTTGCAAGCAAATGTGAAGTCAATGTCATCTGTGATCTCTGCTAGACTCAGATGTATCAGGATAAAGAAAATTATCCTGAGTATTCTGAGTTGAAAAAAAAGTCCCTCCTTCATTGAATTCAGATGCTATCACAAGAAAAGTTTGCATGAACAAAGTAGTTGTGTCTTTCAGGGATCAGAGTTTATGTCTTGCACCATAAACAACAGCTTAAATTACAAGTGAGTTGTAATAATCTATTTAACATTTAATGAATTAAATATAGCAAGAAAGAAGCATCATAATAATGAAAATAGATTATGAAAGTTGTCCAGTATTGTCATAAATTTGTGTCTTTCATCTCATTTAGTACACCTCTAATTGCTCTAACGTAGGATACCAACCTTTTGGTACAATGATAAAAAGGTCACCAGGAAAATAACAGATACACAGAATACATCTGCAGCCCACTAATGTTGCCGTACTCTGCTGCTGTTAATATATATTTATATTGCAGGACAGCCAAAAGGCCTCAATTAGGTTCTGTACTCCATTGTGCTGAGCACTGTGGAAGCACAAAAGGGAACAAAGTCCAAGCCCCAAAGGGCTTCTAGTGTAAAAAGATAAGTGATATAGTGAAGACCAAGGCAATGGGATGCATTCAAAATAGACTGACTTTTTAATACCTATATCGATTTGTCATCCTTTCAAGATGCCAAGAGAGAATAATAATCCTGACTTGCTTCCTTAAATCTACCCTCCTCTGTTTGAATATTATTTCCAATGTTAATTGAAGCATAGTTAACACTTTTTTTTTTAAAAAAAAAAAAACAATTTCAAAGCAGTTATATTTCCCTAGCTTTTGCAAACAAGCATACAATTAGAAAAAATGTAACAAAATTAAATTAAATGAAATCCAAAATAAAACTACCACTGAGCATGGGAAACACAGTGAGAATTTACTTATTCTAAGTGAGAACGTAGTTATTCTAATTCCTGTCCTTGACAATTGTTGGACATATTTTAATACAGACACAGATAATGTCCTCTAATTCCACTTCAAGAGTCTATTCCTGTCATTTAAACATTATCTAAGAGTCCCTATGGAGGTGTTCATTTAAAGCTGATGCTGGCACAGTTTTTCGCTCTTTTCTAGCCATCTGGTCACACACCGAATTGTCAGCTATTTTATCTAAACCTGAGAGGAAGACTGAAGGAGTAAACAAAAACAAAAGGAATCTCAGGGTCCAAAGTCACCACAACAATCAAGCCTAAAGTTATGATTTCTTCTCACTCACAAAATTCACACAAAAGCGACCTAAAGCAAAAAACCCCCAAATTCAGAAGGTTGCAGCCTGAGGCTATTTTGGACCCCCTGTCCCTCCCCAGTCCATACGCACAGCTGTAAACACAAACACTGAGCATTCATATTGCCCCCTCTCCCCCTACCCCACTTTCCTAACAATTAATAGAAAATACACAGATCCATTTCTTTACCTTCGAAACTTAGAATCCCAGAGGCTGGCATTCAAAAATATTTTGCATGCCATTCAATAAAACCTTTTAAGATCAATTTTTAAATGCGGATGCCTCAGTCCTACGCTTTTGCTGCGTACTGACTTAAACAACAGAATGTGGAAGCTGACTTGTCTCATTAAAGCACCCATATGAGAAAACTCGCTACAGTTTCTATACAAATAGACAAGAGTCCCACTACATTAAAATGAAACCGAATCATCTTAGCAAACCTCTTTTTTCCTCATGGTCTTCTCTCTTCTCTGCGCAACGTTGTTCCATCTTACACACACACTTAGATGTGCCATAAGTGCTTCGTTTAAAGTGCATAAAAGCTATCCACAGCTCTCCTAAGAATGAAACAGTTTTAATATTTTCTGATCCATGTTCCTGCCACAAACATTCACCGGCAGTATGATAGCTCCAAGAGCAGACATCTGATTCTTGACATTTAAAGATACAATACTGGTGAAAAATAGTGACGCTGTATTAACTGCAAACAGCTTGTGAGGGAGTAGGTGATGTACTCCTAAAATGTATAATCAGAACAAGCAATAATTTCAGCCTTTTGATTTTTTATTTTTGACTCAAAGCCATGAGAAAGAGGAATAGCCAGATAAACAAATCTGGACATGTTACAATAACTGTTTTATGATAATTTATATTCTATGGCAAAAAGGAAAGTAGGTGGTTTTCCTGCTGGAGAAAGTATTAAGGTACCCCAAAGTTTCTCAAAAGGGTCTCAAAAGCTTTCATAATAAAATAAGCAGTAAATGAAGTCAAATCTTGAAATTACAGAAATCAAAGAATTTGTATCCTGGTAACATTCAGTTAATTGACATTGTAATGCTAAGTGCAAGCACTACAACATCAAATTCCTTATACCCCTACTGTGACTGCCTTATAAATTCAAGAAGTACATAGAAAGGACTTATTTTTCCCACATAAAAAATGAAGCCTGTTTCAATACGAACTATTTCTTTGAAATACTGAATGCTGGAAAAAGGAATAAAAAAGAAAGAAAAAAAGAACAAGCAGATTTATTTTTAATTTTGGCAGCATTTCCCCTTGTTTGGTGATCAGTGACCTCTCGGGCAAGTTGAAATACCAGAGCAAACCTCCATCCCCCACAAACACCTGAGACAAGGCAGAGCACAGTTAACAGCAATCAGTTCTCCACACTGTACCTGGAGGTACTGACATGACCGTTCCTGTTGACACGTCTCTGCCTTCACCACTGTCTGGTCCATGTTAACTGATGCTTTCTGGTAAACTTCACGGGCTCTGCTCACGGTTAATGTAGAGGACCAAGAGCTTTTCTTCATTAACTGGGAGTCCAAATTCACAGGCAGGTTTGCACAGGTAGAGCACTTGACATCATTATTGCTTCTGGATGACTTCACAGTATGTTCACTAATAGTGTTATAGGCTTCCATAAAGTATTGGGAAGAAGAACGATCAGGGCATCTTCCCATGGTCATGACCCCACTGGGACCATGATAAACGCAAACATCATTGTCCAAGTTGTCATCTGAACTCCACCATCCTGATGCATTGGATCTGGGCTTACCTTCTGATCGCCTTTCTTTACTCTTGCTGCGCTTCCCATACCTCATCGTCTGCGACTCCTCCGGGCTCGCTTTGCCCCCATTGACGCTCCCCTTGGATGGTCCCTCCAGTGAATGGGACTTGGTAAAGAGCTTCTGGACAGAATGAACCAGATGCCGGATCCTCCCTGGGCTGTCACTGCGGTGTTCCATGGCAGTCCGCTTGTATTGCAGAGTGTGGTAGCCATCCCGATTCAGAGGCAGCTGCCGCTCAAACTGGTCCAAAAGGTTGGCAGGAATGCGGTTGGTCTTGTTGGCGGTTCCATGGGGAACCAGAGCACACTCGTCCTTGAGTTCATGGTGGGAATTGTAATGCCTCCGGGGGAACGTGCTGCTGGCAATCTGATCGCTGTAGGGCACCATGCACTCTGCCTGAAAAGAGTTCCTTTGAGTGTAGTACGGGTGGTCTGCAGGATGGGGATCCACCGGGTTTAACAAATATGGCTTCCTGTCTGGGTGGTGTGGCAGACTGTCACACGGAGGGTCACAGGTAACCCCATGATGATGACTACGGCTGCTAGATAATCCCTTCATCGTTGATTTAAAGCAAGTCCCAAAGTCATCTAATACGTATGGCTATGCAACGGGCAGACGTCAGAGAAAGGCCTAAAAGAATGAAATACAACAGAAGCCATAAGATATTCAAGCTAACAGAAAACACAGCATGTGCATATTTAGCATTCATTGTTTCTTATTGTAAAAATAATTGGAATAAACATTCTCTTTTATCACTTAATCTTTTCCATGGCCAACATACAGATAGCGGATGCCTAAATAATGCACAATAAAAATTATCTTGTTCCACAAGCTGGAAAACAGATGCAAGAACATTTTTCTGGTGTAAAATTCAGTATTGTTCACGAATCTACAGCTAGGCACGTGTCACCACATATGCCCTAAAACTTCAGTCCTGAAAACATTTGTGGGCAGGGGTCTACCAGGAGGCCTTAATTGCTTATCTGCATATTTTCAGTGTCCAATAAGCACATTAAAAAGATCATGTCCTTAATGGAATGCTTTCTGGGTTATTTTGGGCCAAATACAGAGCGAGGTGGAATTAATAGGAAACTTTTCTCTGTCTTCAGTGCACACTTGTTCACAATTCAAACCCAGTTCTCAGACCTCCACGCGTCTGCCTAGAGTGTAAGCATCTCAAGACAGTATCAAAACATTATTTCTGTTAACTCTTTTCAAACTAAGAATAAACCAATGATACCTTACACTAACTGTCAAAATGAAGTCAAACAAGCTGTTAAATAACCTATATATTTGGGGTTGTTGTATTTACTGTTTACTCACCCCTATTCACAAAAATAATATTATTCTGATAATGCAGGGACTGGCTTAATTTTCCATAAATTTTCAGAGTACTAAGCAGTGTTTAAATATACCTACCTACTCCTTCTACCATTAGGGGAATTGGTATAGCCAAATAACAATTTGGCTTGCACACTGCTATAACACTGTAAGGGATTTCAATACTTAATACCCGATTGCAGTTATTTGGTCCTGAAGTGACTCACAATGTTATAGACTATTGCCTGCAACAAGTTGAAAATGGAAATCTTCATTACAAGTGATATAATAACCACTCTGTTTCAGGCCAGAGGTCCTCATTTCAGTTTTCATCACTAGTAATAGCCTGGATACAAATGCTACTGCTGTCTCTGAGCTACTAATGTGCAAATTATGGGGTTTCAGATGTGGCAAAACATTCTCATGGCTCTGTCTCAGCTCCTGATGGGCAGAGAACTTCTTAGAGGATGCCCTCTTATACTGCATATGCCTGAAATGGTATACTGAATGGTACTGAAATGGTAACTACTTTATTGCTTTCTGGCATGGGCAATCACATAATACTTTTAGAAATGTCACCCCTGACATCTTTCTTGGAGTGTGGGTAGAAATGCATAGCAAACACTTTCCCTGTATGTTCCTCCAGTGTTCTCTCAGATTTTACCAGGTTGTAGACATTGTACCTATTGGCAAATTGGCAACAATGAAGTTTTCTAAAATAGCACTAAGTTAATGTCAGTCTGGAAAAGCATGCTCTACATTTTTTATATTTTCTTCTGAATCTGTGGTGAGCAAAAGAGGAATTTTTTCAATATGCTTCAAAGTGAGTGTGGATGTCCTGCATTTCACTCCCCCTCACTGGATCCCTGCAATGCAGAAAATGTTCCATTCTCAGCAGACCCTGAATTCCACAAAAAGAATTTTCAAAATCCACAAAAGGCACTTGAAATATTTCAAATGGATGAGCTCTCTGGCTTACCTGAGGAGGAAAATGGCCACGGGCACTTATAAAAGTACAAAAATAATATATTCAGACAGCTGGATTTGTCAATGACACTGTAGTGAAAATCCTTAACACTTCTAAAGAGCATTCTACATCCCTACCAACTCCTTTAAAAATGTGATCTATTAGACTGTGTAACATCTAATAGATGTTTGGAGAAACATCCAAAGGGATATAGTAGTATATTCATTACTTAGATCATTGAAAATGTGACTTAGCCGAGAATATCCTGTCAAGAAGAATATCACTAAAGAATATAACAACCAAATAAAAATAGTCCAATCTCTGGTATCTATGACTATCTTTCACACTTTGAAGGCTTGTGAAACCAAGAATTCAACCAGTTAATGTTTATTTAAATCTATTTACAATCATGCAATAGTCCTCAAGATTGATAAATTATCTTAGGGTTAACAATAGACTAGTGTGATATATAAGATAGAAATAGTAAAACCTTGCCCCAAAGATATAAGAAAGTCATGGAGAAGTACAGCAAAGTGGGACATGGCCAGAACCAGTGACTTATTTTCATTTTTTCATTATCTGAATGGCTATGAATTTTTCATTTTTTTTTTGTACTGTAGAGAAAGAACGAAAAGAACAGATAATTTACAGAACAGTGAAGTCATGACAGGCACAGGGGATGTCATGGAATTATTAAAAATATGTAGTCTTAATATATGTATAGATCAGAATTGCTGGGCTAAGGAAACACTTGATCTGACTTATAGGCTTGGACAGAATAGTGCGGAACATCTTGAAGATAAAGATGAGATTGAAAGATATAAGTATGGTTTGACTGATGAGGACAGCAGTGTTAACAGCTGTGTTTCAGATGGACCGGCAATACGAACGCTAAGGAGAATGTGCACAAAATCTTAAGGAATGAAAAAGCTTATGAAAAGTGGCATTTGTCTGTATAGAGAGAAAGGGAGAGGCTTTCCATAAATTGTGGAGGAAGATTGGCTAAGCGCTGCTATATGAGCTTGGATGGCAAGTAGGATGGTGGAAATGCTTAGGAGAAAAGATAACATTTAGTTCTACACTCATTTTGAGCCTGAGCTGTCAATGAATCTTCCATGAGGAAGTTCTGGAGAAAAAAACAGAAAATAGGAGGATCTGCCCCAGAGGAATCAGATGAACAGATACAGAGAATAACAGAGAAAATATGTATGTGAAAGCAAAAAATCATAGAGGTACAAAAAAAGAAGGATAAAGCTTTGCAGGAGCAGCAGATTTAAAAGTGGAGATAAAAAAGAAGTAACAAAGACCAGGGAGTGATAGAAAAAACAAACCAAAAGTGACCAATCAACTTGTGTAACAAAAAGGAGTGATGGCAAAGGTTCCAAAACCTGGGAAAAAGTGAAATTCAGAGTAAAAACTGTTTAGTCCCAACTCTTAGATTGGTGTATTTATTATGAGAGTTTTTTTCTCTTGTGACAGCATTGAATTGAACATTGAAAACACTTATTTTATTATAGTGATAAAAAAAATGAGTATTAACCAGAATATAGCTTCATTTTGTCTTAACTATATTACTGCTGCTACAGTACTGAATTAGAGAAAAACCCAAGAATGTACCAGAGTGCACCTTTCAGGAAGGAATGAATAGGTATAATATGCTCTGCACTGAAGAAAGGAGTGGTGCTTTTCTTAAATATTTAGTGGACAATTCTTCTGCACAGAAAAACCTCCAAGACAATTCCTAAATCACTTTCACACCTCAGTCCTGCTCTAATATGTTAATATACACCTAGGAAAAAACCACCCTCAACCTCTGATTCCACCAGTATTTTTTCAAATATATGCTTCATTTTCCATTGTGTTGGCTGAACCTATTAATCAAAGTTTAGTGTAATTAATAGCTGGAGACTGGGCTATCTGATCATGTCTCACCATGAATAAAATGCGTCTTCCTCCATGAGAGGAAGACAATTAAGATTTTATTGTATTATTATTTTTTGGCCAAACTAGGAACATTTAATTACTCATTAAATAAGGCAAGATAATTCATGAACACATTGCATATTAATAAATAGTGGAAATAGCAATTCTATGGACAGCAGACCAAAACCACTTGATGCCACAGGAATAAATGAGATGTTAAATAGATACAGCATGGTAAGGCTGATGAATGCTTATTACTTTAAACTTTCATGTTACATTTGCTTTTGTTTTCTTGAGGATGCCCTGGGTAAGAAGGATACAAATATGTTCATTCATGCTGCTAACACGGTGTCCCTAATGCACAACAATTTGTTAGAATAACTTAGTGGCTAGAAAAATGCATAATAAATTCTTATGTAATTAAAGTGAAAATGCATGCAAAATAACAAAACCTGAATGCATAAATTACCTACACTTTTACAAATTTTATTTAACTATATCTACTCATGTGTTCCAAATTTATCCATAAAACATGTTTTCAAGAAAAATATTCTTTCCCGTAGATACATGCGAAAACTTCTCTCTTATAAAAGATTTACTGATATGCCACATAGCCCCTCCAATTTTATCTCACAAGACTGCAGAATTACATTTCTTACATCTTTACAGGATGCTAACAAATGCTTTTACTAAAATGACACATACATAGGTATATAGAGAGTAAGGAGATAATACAGAAGAATGTAGAAAGTAGTACAAATGGATAATTGATAACTCAAAATTACTAATATAAGTGGTATATGGCCATTAGCAATTTAAAAACCTTAATAATTGAAATGTATTTTATAGGATCAGTATGAAGAGTCAGCATTCACAATTTTCTCTTTTTTTTCACAATAATCTGATTATATTGTAGCAATTCAAGATTCAGAGCAAGGCAAACTGCCATGTGCCCAGTATAATGCATAATGTAAACTGTAAGGTCAATAACTGTTAAGATAACTGACAGTGACATCTATGTCAAGTGATCACTATGGCAGTGATATCTACGTCAAGGTGTGCAGCTTAACTATAAAAACATGCAAGTAAGATATATATGAGGAACTAAGATGCTCTTGCAACTTGTATTAGCAACATACAGAAGGCAATGCAACTACATTACGTGTAGTTACCAACAGAGAGACCCTAACAGCCAGCCCTAACTAACATCAAGAGACACACCTAATTAAGCATTGTTGGGACCACAGCACCTTAAGTCTAATACCTGTGTCTGTTCAGAAACTAAGGAGTGAGAGATGTTGATTTTTTGTCTTTCCTGGTGTACATGTCTCTTCTAAGATACCATTCAGTGAATCAGAGGACATTTCTGAATCCTCAGTTTTGTGCCAGGTCCAGAAAATGAAGGTCTGGTACACAAGTGGAAGGCAATGTAAACACACACCATCACGTATGTGCAGCTCTGAGTCAGGAAGGCATTTAACTATGAGCACAAATTTAAACACACATTTGGATCATACTAGTACTTACACCTCAGATCAGCAATCTTTTCAAAGAAATGCTGTGTTAATCTTTGAAGTGCAAAGACATAAATTAGGCTTTTTAGCAGTACTATTTGTAGTTGGGTTCCCATTTTATGCTCTATGGTAAACAGGTTCCCATTTCCATATTGAGCACCAAAGATCCTCTGCTTTTTCTTATTTATTTTCTCTCATGCTATGGGATGCTCCCAGGGAAACTCCTTTCCCTGATTCTTGGACTTTTACAAACACACAGAAGGTACGTTTATGCTGAGAATCAAACTTTCATGTGCTTCTTATGCAGCACATTGCTCTGTCCCAAAGGTCTTGATATTTTGCAGTCATTCTGTGTGGCCTTTCTGTTATGTTACATCTTATTAATGAAAATCTAGACAGCAATAAAAGCATACATATTCTAAAATGCATCTATCCGCATATTTTATTAAAGGTGTTCAGAAGAAAATGAGGTCTCATATTAATTTCCTAATCTGTTTTGGCATGTAATATGAAAGATATTGTGCCTTGAGTAAAACTCTCAAGAGAATGTCTGGCTTTTCCTTCCATATATCACCGATCACACCAGGCAAGCAATACTTACAATACATTTTAGTCTTGAACAGTGGATGGGGAGTCATAAAGAGAAATGTTTTGGCCAGTAACATAAACTCATTCCAAGTTCATGGGCAGATCAATAAATGAGAGTAACTGGGGAAAAAAAACGTAATTAAACTCCAGCTGATGTGTGAGGAGTCCCTTGTGAATGGTATGCATACAGAAAAAAACAGGAAAAGAGGCATCCCACCAATGACATCATAAAAATGGATGCTTTTTCTTTTCTCTCTGCATCCAAAAGTCTTTAGTTTGCATATAATTGTAGTGACAATTTTCACATATACATTTGATGAGTGTTTTAACGCACGTGCTTTTGGTGAGCAAAGGGTGGTCAGTACCAGGGTAGAACATGCTTTGAATGTTTGGATTTGGATTTCTTCATCTCTGTGGCAAATAGCAAGTTGATTCTTCACTAAGAGTGTCACTAAAACTCTAGTCACTAAAAGAATCTAACACATAATTAATCCCTGAGTCATATCTAGATACACTACAAGGTCTGCAAAAAATTCTAGCACTAATATGTCAGCAAAATTTTGACACCCAGAGTCTGATTTTTTCAATCCTGTTAGGAATATGACTGGTAATAGGCAGAATTACATGCAAAAATCTTGGCTCTACAAATAGAAATACTATACTGTGATCATCTGCTCTTCCACTCTCTTCATTTGCACACACAACAGCCAACTTTTAAAAAATTCTGATCTGCTCCACTGAGTAATAATATAGTGTGTAATTAGACTGCTCATGCCTTCTCTGCAGTATAGGACACAGAGTCTCTCTGACTCAATAAGGTACAGCACAGCGGTTGGAGAGCCTATTGTGAATTCTACTGCAAATTCAGAACTGCCAATCAGCATTTTCTTCTCACAGAAAGAAAACAACCAGGAAATTATGTTTGTATAACATGCATGTAACATAATATATTAAATTGAATCATTTGGTAAATGTCATCTAGGCAGTATTGAAGCATATTCCTCATATACAAGCTTAGATGTTGCATTTTATTCTTAGTCTGTAGGAATATGAACACTATGACCTTAATAGTTTTTTAGCAGTACTTACAGTGGGTTTCCAGAATGCTGTTTGGGCTGGGGGAACAGCAAAAGGGAATGAAATGGAAGATACTCCAAAATTTGGAACAAGGTTAACACACGCCTACCTGGATTGCTCTCGTTTGGGTACCCTACTGTCACACCTAAGCTTGTGACTCTAGAGACCTTTTACTTGCTTTCTTCACAGAGGATTTCAGATTACAGTCGATACTTGCTAGGAATTAGACGTGATTAGCAATAATCAATGTGATTTAGACTGCTTATATTATCTCGGAATTACAAAAGAAAGCAAGTATGAGGGACAGGCCACATGTTCCTACAGCACTCACATCAAAATAGAGTGGCTATCACAGCAGCATAAAACATACAGCATTAAATGACTAATACACATATAGAGATTTAAGGTATGCATATGGGTTCCTTCAAGCCAGCCAATTGTGAACATCAAAGGCTTATTTTTCTATTTTTCATCAGAGAAAAGCTACATTCAGTGCGTGCAAGGTAACTTTCCTGTGAAAGTCAAGTAATTTAATGCTCTGCAATATGGTCACATAATGAAAACGGACAACTTTGTACTAAAAGACGCATTTGATCCTCATTGCAAGGACACTAATGTGACCGAGTGAAGGAGCTACTATAGCATCTATTGACTGTTTGACAGCTATCTAATGGAAGCTGCTAATCTAAGTCAGAACTTGCACCAACATTACACAGTCCTTGGCTGCACGGCTGCCTTTTCTATGAGGTTTTTAAGTGCTCTGCAATTCTGTAGCATGGCACTTTTGTGATAGGAATCACAGTTAAATTATTGCCTGAACTACAGGTTTTCATGATCTACAGGTTTTCAGAGCTTTTTTACACATATCTTGAAATTACCATATCCACTGTCAAGCCAAGCAACTGGCTTTTATTAGCCCTGTGCTCTACAGTCCACTGAAGGCACACCACACCAGAGAATCCATACTTTTATGTCTATGATGGCAGTTACAGTGTGATTATATGACTTTGCTGGTCTTGACCAGCAATTCTCATGACTCAAACTGTCTCTAAGCTTTTTATTCTTTACTATTTAGAAATTGAGCTAAATATTATGTTAAATATTTCTTTCTCTAGAAAAAAATCACTCTTTAATTTAATGAAACATAGTTTTATGAGATGTCTTTCTACAGCTCCAGTCTTACTCACAGGCCTTGACCTCATTTAGCAGAAACAGAGATTGATTTCCTTGAAAAATATTCTTCCAAGTACACTGTGATCTTTTAAGTTCAAGCTAAAGTGAATGCTACAAAGACATATAAGCATCAGAATCTGTATGCTTACAGATGGTCTCCCATCTTGGCTTTCAATTGGTAGTTCAATTTGAATGGTGTCACCCCTGAAAATCTGTTGTTAGCCCCAGAAAGCCTTGAAAGTGGAGAAAGAAGTTTATGTGTCTTAATGGAGAAACTTCATGGAAACCTTATAGGAGCTCTGTGAAGACCAAGAGTAAGAGTTGTGAAGACATGAACAGAATGACACAACAGGGTTTATTGATCTTCACAGCTGGACAACCCATACGCTGCTCACCAGAATGGAAAAAAAAACACAAAGCCTCAGTGATAATGTCCCGCATTCCAACTACCAGTAAGTACTTCCTGGAAAATCCACTTTGTAATCATGTTGGTATTATGGAGCTCTGACTATATCAACAAATGTCACCACTATGATCATCCTGCCTGGTCTTGGATGCATTCCAGGTCCTGTGTGCCCAAGCCAGGGAACCAGTAGGAAAAGAGATGAGGCAAACAGTGGCAAGAATGTTCTGCTCATACCCGAGGCCAATGAATTCCTAGATAGGAGAAAAATGACTCTTGGAAGAAACAAAAGCCGTCTCTGAAGGTATGAAATAAAAGAGCTCAGAAAACAAGGTGGAAAGTTCATGGAGTTGAAAGAAAACAGCCATGCTTGGATCAGAACTTAATCTTACTCATTTTAACTTGTTCCTTCCAGCTCAATATAAATGTAAAACCCAGCAAATGTAATCTTGGTTTGGCATTGAATATGAAGCATTTGATTAAAACGCAGAGAATAATAGGACTGGTGCAACTGTTCCCTAAAACAGAGCTGTAACACTGAACTTCCCGAGTTTAAGGTTTAAGAAAAGTACAGCTGAAAACTGAACCAAACCCCCATATATACTGTGGTATATAAATGCAGTTAAAGAACTTTAACCACCTTTTCTTTGGTGGCTATAGTAACCGATGGATATTTGTTGTCACAGAGTAGATGGAATGGAAATTATTTCTGGTTTTATAGCAATGCTATGAAATTGAGTTAGATTTGGTGGAAGTCTTAAGCCACTTACTCAAGGCACTCACTACTGGCATAAAAATTAGTAAGAAACAGAAAAAAACCCCTTCTTTTCAGAGGAAAACATTTACTACAAATCAACTTGTCCCATTTTGCCTCTACTGGCATAAAAAATAATGAGAAACAAACAAATCTTCTGAGGAAAACGTTTACTACAAATATTTTTCATGCTACTCTAGTTATGAAGACATTGAAATGGCAATTGTTATGAAAGTGGACTATTTTTCACAGAATTCCATGAAAAAAGTTTGTGAACTATGGCAAACTGGGAAATAAATCTTAATTTATGAAGAATATCGGGAAAAATGACTGGTATTTTCAAAAAGTTACTTAAGTTTATCAAGGATCTCATAAAGTTCAATGTACATAGAGTACAATAGAGACAGCAAAAGTGCAGAAGAGAAAGTCTGTGGGCACAGTCCTTTTCCCTAAGTGTGGCACAGGACAGTGGCTGCATCCCCTAGGGAGGTGGGAGGGCTATTTTGTCCTCAAGCAGAGGAAACAATATCTCAGCTTTTGCTCTGAGGCTTCATTTAGTTCCACCTAAACAACAGAACCACCAGCTACATTTAATCTATACATTTACAACAGCAATAATTTAAAATCTTTTACAAAAACCCCAATATAACAGTAACTTAAAATATTTGTATATGATTATGATTGAAAATATTAAAAAAAATAAAAAAGAGCATCACAGATTTTTATACTATTATGTATGGACACGTAATTTGTTTCTACTGTGCTTATGCAGTCATGCCTCTTTTGCGACTTTTTTTTCCATGCATGTTTCAGTAAATAGATTCAATGGTCTGCACCATTGATTTACTAGAAACAAGTAAAGTTAAAAGATTGAAATACTATTGCAAAGTTTATTTTGAACTTTGTTCATGTATGTTGAAGTATGCAGAAAAATGGCATATGACAAGAATCTGACTGTAGTCCTTATGCTTATCCAATTAAGAATCAGAAAATAATTCTATTAATATGCAGGTAAACTCAAAACAAACCTTAGTTACTGAATAGAAAACACTTCTAATAAGCCCCTGCAAACATGCTAAAATTATTCACATAAATAAATTTTTCAGAGCAGTGAACATCCCTTAAAAATTTCAGAAATGTCTTTTAGAATAGCTTTTAAATCAGGAACTGAAAAAAATTACTTGTTGAAACTACTCATTATTAATAATAGTCTGTCTAATGTTGGATAGCTGAAAAGGAAAAACGAACAAACATACTGATGAATAGCACAAGTCAGTCTTGTAATGTCATAGAATTTAACTGCTATTTCTACTTGACTGACAGATTGATCTTTACTTCCACAGTTTGTGACTGATCTTTTATCAACTTGGTCTCACAGGATTCACTCTGATGCTTTGACACTAGAAGGAATATGGTGATGGTACCCCCATGTTAGGTGCCACCTAAAATGCTTGTGGATGTACTTCATGTACATGTTTATAAGAAACTCTGATTTCTTCTTCACTGTATGCACTCTGTACAGAAGCTCATCAAAAATCACTGTGTTGAGATATACAAAACAATAAACTGCTTACTGTCGAAGGATGCCTGACTTCACCAGCACATTAGACATTTATGCATTGCATGTTTCACTCCTGGATGCTCAGAGGGAATAGCAAAGCACCAGACTGCTATTTTATCCTAGCCTTGAGAGAACATCACACATTGCTGACATTAAACACAATAATAAAGAATAGAAGTAAAACTTTTCTTTATACACGTAGAGAGTCAAGAAGTCAAAATCAAACAGCAAGTAAAAGAATAAAGTAGTAAAGAATATCTCCATTTCCCTTCAACTACACTGTATTAAGAAGTATTCATCAAAATAGGAAAATCAAGGTCAGAGAGGGAAAGAGTGGAAGAGAAAGCATGAAATGAAGAGAAGGAAAAGTACGTACAAGGTTAATTCTATTTTTTGTGTGTTACTAATTCTAGCAATACCCCAATTGATGTAACTTCATAGATCTCAATGGAATTTCTCCTAACTGAGATATGCATGAATATAGTGAAACTGAATGGAATAATTTTAATATCTGTTTTATTATTTGCTAGTTTAAAGTAATAATAAAGAATATGCATTTTTCATACTATTTAGTAGGCAGTTTCAAAACCATAATAATACACTTAAAAAAAGAATGGTAGTAGTAACTCATCATTTCACCATATAGAACCACCATAATTGAAATACACTTCAAGGAGCTCCTGAAATTTATGTTAAAATTAATGGCAAATGATAAAGTATACATATACTGAAATAACAAACACTTCAAGGTGAAATGCTTTATTTCTAGATTCTACTGCAAAACATCTTGTCATAAGTATTTAAAAAAATCACTTAAGTAGTGCTTTTAAAAATATTTTTAATGAAATTATGCTCTAATAGTCTGTAAACGCTGCCTACAGAGAATATGTAAGTGTGCAGTAAATATTTTCATAGCATTGAAAAAACTTCAGGAAAATGGTTCTTTAAAAGAGAAACACCATAAGAAAATTACTACATATATCAAACCAGTGATATATGCAGAACATTCTGATAATTTTTTATTACTTTCCTTCCTTGACCTAATTTAATTTCATTTCACTTCAGGGTGAAAGGTGAGTGGAATCATACAATCTACTTGAATTTGTCTGCTTAAAAACCATACTCCCTTAAACTGAATGAGAAGTGCACAGCCTTTTCACTTTAGTACATCTTAGCTACTTAATGGAAATCTCATCTTTCATTTCAAAACATGAGGTTCATCATATGACAGGTTAAATGTCAGCATTATTGGGTAAGCTCAGGAGGAGCCATGGTCGCTACACTGTTTGTCCTCATACATAATATGAACATTATAAATACATCCATAACTGCTATTGGAGCCACATTTTTTTGTTCACATACAGTACACCTTGTAGAAATTTCCAATTTTAAAAATATGAAGTAACTGAGTCTCCCGCATTTCCAAGCAAATTGTTCTGGTAATTACCCACTGACACACACTGCCTCTAAATGCATATGATATCCAGTTCCAGCGAACAGCTCTGGAGTTTTTTGAATAGACCTTTTCAGGAGACCTTACCGTGAGCCATGTTCCCTCATGCTGCTATAACAAAGAACTATTTAATGCCCTTCTCTGTCATAGACTAAATTGACTGGGTTTCTTCAATGACTTTTGAAGGCAGATTTTTCAGGTTTTTATTAACTCTTGAAGCTGCCTTTCATCTAGCCTTTGTCTACTTTATAAAATGCAATTTTTATCAGATATGCAATAATGATAACAGTAAGTACAGATTTGTTGTGAATTTCTCTGTCTACAAAGATCTTGACTGAAAATGTCCAGTAAACCTGTAATAACGGGGCCTGAGTCTTTCCCTGCTTTCCCCCATGAAGTTCCTAATTTGAACTATAAACAAAGTACAACATATAACATACAAGACACCTATTCATAGTTGCCTTCAGTTCACAGATTTTTTTTTGTGTTTATATTTGAAGTTTTAATTTAAAACCACAATTTTTAAATTCTTGAATTCATGTTTAGAGACAGATTCACATTTTACTAATACTTAGATAAATCAAAAGCATTTCTCTTGAGACTAGTCACATTAACCTGTATTTTCATAAATGTAACTCAGAATCATACCCAATGTTCAAGTAAACTAATTTTATTCTTCATTCATATTTTCAGCCATTACTGTTTACCAATGTTAAATCTGTACTACATAGAGAAAAGGAAACAAAATTACATTAGGTCCATAAAACAGTAGCTGATCTAAAATTTCATGTTTACCCTTTTTCTTGGGAATTTCACGGCAAAGCCAGAACTAGTGATCATTATCAACTCTGATAGTCAGGCTAATGCCTGCTGAAACAGCAATGCATGGGAGCACTAGGAAAGAAATGGGACGTATCATTGTTAGAAAACTTGCACTACTGCAACTATAATATCCAGTGTATTTTCAGAGTGTGCAATTTAAGGCACTGCAGAGAAGATTCAAGGAAGGAATTTTGTGTACCATGGGTGGTTGCTTTCAGAATAGTATGATTTCTGTAATAATACTTTCCAACAGATAAATGAAGGACACTAGTTTCATTAACTATCCATCTTGAAATTACTTCAGCATGAAACTTATTAAAAAAAAAGAAATATTTTTAACCTTTTTTTTTAGCTTACAGGTGACAGCTGCTTAAAGAATATTTGTAAACTAATTGTATTCTTTCTATTCTAATAATGGTATTTATGCATTGATATTCTGTACCCATTTGCTAGCCAATGAGTATTCAGGGTGGAGTTTAGCTCTGCAAGGGTTTATAAAATCTCTCAATATTATTGGAACTAATGAAGGTAAACCAGCTGCAGAACACAAGTGGCTGAAGATATGGGTTGTAGGTGGGGAGAGTCCTGGGATCTGCAACACTGTAGAGCCAACAGAGAGTTAGTCCATTTGTACTTTGAATTCCTTTGTTTCTTTCCCAGAATGGTATGGAAGAAGGTGGGCTCCAGCAATATTGGGATATATATTTATTTTATTCATTCTCTTCCTTACATTTTATTTCAGGTTTAAGAACAAATGTGGTTAGGGTGAAAAGAGAGGAAGGCCCATCATTTTATTTGACCATCTTCTATAACAGGTTTTTGTAGAGCAGTATACACGTATACTCCACAAACTCACCAAAACCACATAAAATAAGATCACAAAATTAGATCCAGCAAACACTGTTATTCTTTACATGATGGAATATGTAGAATGTTAAAAAGTGATGAACCAACTCTTTTTTTTAAAGTACTTCATTTGGTGATTATAAAGCTGTGTTCAGAAAAGCCTTGCGTACTTTAAAAAAGTCATTCCTCTCTTTTCCTAAATAGAAAGAGGCTGGCAGGTCAAGGATGTATATAGAGAAAGTTCAGAATAAAACCCTGGAAAAAGCATGAAGAGGTCTCTGATCTCTCCTACTCTAAGTGAACAGGAAAAAGATGACAAGCCTGCTTAGGCTCTTAACATTGTTTAGTTCCATAAGACTGTGATTTAAAGGGAAGTTTTTAATATAGCCATTAAGAGTGTGATCTCAGACAATTACATCTTTGAAATCTGCAGGAGAGATGGTGGACAGCAATATAAAGGATCTGTTGGGAATTACTGGCCAGGTTTCCTCCAGTAATAAGGTTTATACAATCCTTCTATCTGTGCACTGTGTCCAGCCCTGTGTCCTTACTTCAAATTTAAACTGTGTTTGTATAACCCATGAAAGTTTTGGTAAAGGCAAATCCCACCTATTTCTTGACAGTGCAAATAACCATAAAAGAACCCTGAGTCTTTTTAGAGATGAGAGAATCTGTTGTTTTCGGACATAGACTCCAGTGGTACAAAGCACCAGGGACACCATTCAGAGACAAGATTTTCTATGATTCATGGAATTGGAAACAGTGGCACCTGAAGATCAAAGAGTAAGAGCAAAAGGCACAGAGGGTATCATGCATCCTCCAAGCTCTCCCTTCTCTTTCCTTCAGAAAGCACTGGCCCTCCAATTACACTGCTTGGGAACCTGAGAAAGCCAAGGAGCCCATGGATCAATTGTTCCTCAAGTTTCAGGCAATCAGCCCACAAGGTTTACCTGATGCCATCAGGCTCAGATAGGGCCAGCTAATTTGTTTTCCTTGGTTTTGCAGTTTGAATCCTCTGACCTGACCAAGAACCTCTTATTCTAATCCTCACTCTTATAGCAGACTTGGGAAGTTTCCTTCATGTTCTCAGGTTGGCTAGTCCTCTGTTAATTCTCACATCACAGAATCACAGAATCTTAGTGGTTGGAAGGGACCTTTGAGATCATCGACTCCAACCACATTAAAAACCAACCAACCAACCAACCAACCAAAAAAAAACTTAAAAAAACCCCACCCCAAAAAACCCCAACAAACCCATAAAACCCACACACAAAAAAAGCACCCACCCACTAAACCCCACACCCACACCCCACCACAGACCAATAATCTTGGGCACTAGAGCATGCCCTGAAGAGGCATATCTACACGTTTCTTAAATACCTTCAGGGATGGTGACTCCACCACCTCCCTGGGCAGGCTGTTCCAGTGCCTGACTGCTCTTTCAGTAAAGTAATTCTTCCTGATATCTAATCTAAATCTCCCTTGCCGCAGCTTC
>BJBW01020519.1:1312-16579 GCA_004320125.1 Scolopax mira
ATGCCACTCAGGACTGCATCCAGACGGGTCTTGAAAATCTCCAGAGAAGGGGACTCCACAACCTCCCTGGGGCCAGATGTCTGCAAGGCGCTGTCGCTTTTGCACCAAAAGCTCTCTCAATGCTCCTCCAGCCCTGTCAAGCAGCCCCAGGCTCGCTGCTGCCCTAACAGCCTGCCTCTCAGCGGAGATGGGGCTCCTGGGGGTGGTGCCATCTGGGTGCACAGGAGGAGACAACCTTTGCTCCCTGGAACACATCAGCTCAGGGTGGGAGAGGCAAATTTTATTTTTATGGAGGCATGAACAGCTTCATCGATGGAGGAAGGAGGTTTTAAGTAGAGGTGGTAGAGTCCTGAGCATCCGGGCTCTGGCTCCAAGCACAAGTTGACGTGAGATCTCAGCAGTGGAGAGATCAGAGTTTGCCTTTGGTGAGAGCAGATGCTTGTGGGCAGCTTGCTCGCTGCCTGGCGAGGCAGCGGTTGCCTGCCCATCGCAGATTGAGTTTGCCTGGGTCCCTGCAGATGGGTTGTTTGCATGCCTGGTTGGCCACCCATGCCCCATGTTGGCTGGTGTGGCACTCCCCAGGGTGAGGACGACTGCAGCTATTTTGATGAAACCTAAAAATCCTTCCACAGATAATCAAAGTGCACCCAGCAATTGGCCCATGCTCTGCAACTTGGTCAAATCTGGGATGTCACAAAGGTCTGCATTTCAGGAGGTGCATATAGCCCAGTGTGGCTTTTCTGCCGCATGGAATTTTTTGTGGCTTCTCCGGTCAACAAAAGAGGGTACATGACAATGGCTTTGCAGCTGAAAAAGATGACTCAAGGTACTCCATGAGGCTCCAGCAGCCATGTGAGCTCACCCAGCAGGGGCTTCATGGAGCGGTAGGGCAAGGACCTCCTATAAAAGGGGAGTCTGGCATTTTCTAAGCTCTCCAGCAGCTGTAGCAGTGAGTGTCTCGCAACAGCCTCTCCCACAGAGATCCCAGTGGCTCTTCGACAGTGATCTTTCAGCACTGAGTCAGGAAGAGGAGCTCTCTGGGCTGAATCACACACCAGCAATCACAGCATGTGACTGACAATCTGCTCATCCAGGTGTGGGTCCTACCGGGCTTTGTTCACTTCAACTGAAGCATTCATGTGACTACAATGTCTGTGTTTTTTAAATGAAACCTGCTCCTTCTTCCCTTCGGTCTACTGCACTTCCAGCTGTCCCTATGTGTCTGCTAAGTGCTAGGACTGCCACAGATAGATGACCCAGACTCAGGGTTCTCATTCCCCAGGAGTACCAGCTGCTGCCTGGAGAGCCAAGTGGCCTGAATTTCTGGTCTGTTCTTCTGTGATGCCACATCTGTGTGGGCATCATAAGCATGGGGGGATGTGCAGAGTGGTTTGTCCTCACCCTTTCTGCAGTGATGCTCAATCACTCTGCAGGTATCTGTTGCCATGTGTCTACTTGGGTTCTGATCTTGCAGACTGAGCCAAGGGTGGATGTATTTCTTTCTTTTTAAGGAGGGGCTATGCAGAGGCAGCTCTCACTGCCAGTGGGGAGCATCTCTTGTTTTGCAGGAATGCAAAAGCCAGATGATTTCTCAATGTGCCCATCTTAGATATACACCAGTTTAATCTTGTTTGCAGTTTAATTTCACAGCCCTGTCTGGAAAAGCTGATACACCACTGTTTTCCCCCTCTGTGGGCAGTGTGTGCCTGTGAACACGCTTGTTGGAGTGTTGCATTAGTAGCAGTTGGGCTTAACCCCTGCTGCCACTCTGTGTGCCAGGAGGAGTGGGATTAAAGTGACATCGAGGGCTCCAGGGTGGCCAGGAGAGTGTTAGTGCTGTGATGATGGTGAAAGTTGACCCACTGGCTGGAAGGTGCAGCAGGACACTTGGCTCCTCTTCTTTGTGGGCTTCACAGAGGCTTGATACGAGCGGCGGCTGCCTCCTGCCCCCTGCCCCCTCCACATCCTCCCCAGAGAGGCTTTCCTGTGCTGAGATAGTGGCCAGCTCCAGCTGGTTGTTTTTCCTGGCTGGTGGAGCTGAGTCATTGCTGTTCTTCAAGAAGGTTCATTTGCTCCCAAAATGGTCTGTCTCCCTTTGCAGCAAAGCCTGTGCCCCTCTTGAGACTGCTGTAATTTTCTTCTTAGTGAATTCTCTGCTAAAGAAGGGTTTCTTTAGCATTCATGGATCAGCCCAGTACGTGCATCTGAGTGTGGGAATAAAACCCATCTTTGGCTCCCTGTCAGAGAAGCAGGCACCCCTTGAGGCCTGAAGTCATCCCATAGGCTCCCAAATATTCAAGCTACGTGCAGGGGAAGGAGCTCTGCTTTCAGAGGAGCAGGCGTGCAGATGAAAGCAGTGCAGGTTGTGACCACATCCTGGTGTGAGCACCCCTTGCCCTTGGCTCAGACACGTGCCCTGGAAGTCCACCCTCACTAGCTGGGTGCCAGCATCCCTGATCCCAATCCCCCTGCCATTGCCCTGGCAAGGCTCTTGGGTTTTGTTCACCTTTCCTCAAGACAACATGGTCTAAGAAAGTCTCATCTATTTCATTCCTTGTTTGCATCCCCTTAGGTACTTTACCAAATGTGTGGGGCCAGCATATCTCCACCCCTTTACCTGGTGAGGGGAATAGCTACTTCTTAGTAGCTTAGTACTTCAGTTTATGTCAATATCACCTACTTATGGTGAGAACTGCTGTAGAATCCTGCAAGCCTGCCCCTTCCCACTTTTTTCTTCCGTCCTGCCTGTCAGTCTTGCAACTCTTTCCTTACTCTGAAAAGCTGTGGAAATAATCAAGTGTTTGAAACAATTTTCTACAGAGCCTGTTTCCTCAGAGGGCTGATTAAAGGCAAATAGGAGAGATTTTAAATGCATCCATGCTTTTATCTCCTCCTGAGGTATCATGATTTGCCAGGAGGACAAGAAAATCATGGATTCTGCAGGGTCAAGGAAACTTCTCTAATCTCCCTTGTTAAACAGAAGCAGCAGCTCTTACTCTGCTGTTAACACTGTGGGTGTCAGTAGTTGTATCCCAGAGTGTGTGTGGCAAGCACATGAGAAGAGATGGGCAAGGCTCTCCTCAGCAGACACCCAGTGAAGGGAGAGCTGGGCAGAGGCAGCCACTGACACCGGGGCTACGCTGACCCGTCCCATGGGGAAGAACAACTGCAGCTGATGAATCACAGGCTGAGCATTGCTTGGCATCGACAGGGATGCAGGATGTTTTCTCCCAGCAGCTACCCCGGTGGTGGGGTTGCATTGGTGGTGGGGTGGGATGTTGTGTCTGCTGGACAGGCAGGCCTTGACCTGCCCGTGCCCCTCGCCCTCAGTGGGAGGATGACAGCTTTCCACCTCACCCTTCAGAAGGTGTCATTTCTGCCTTTAATCTTCTCACTGTTTTACAGCCAGGATCCTCTCGTTTACCCCTGAGCTCTGGAGAGGGTTGGTTGGTCCTGCCAGAAGATCTGCTGTGGCAAAGGATACCAGCTCCTGTGTCCAGTGGGGATGGGCTTCCATGCAACCGCACTCAGCCCCATCCAGGAGATTGGAGGCTGCAGAATGCCACAGGCAGGTGAGACATCTCCTGTGATGCACGAGGACAAGCCCTTGTGTTTTCTTCGCTAACCTCCATCTTTGTCTCATGCATTTTTCTAAGCAAATCTCTATGGAAACAGGTACTATTTGTAATAAAGCCTCTGTTTTTCACTTTGCTGCTGTCAAGGAAGGAGGCAGGCAGAGACCTGTAAAGGGCAGATGGGGTTTAGGCAGGGAGAGACATTTCAGCTGCCTTGGCTCTTGGCACAGATGGGAGCAGCCTCAGCATCCCTTGGTCCTGCCCTCACTCATGGGAGATGAAAGCTGAGATCAACCAGATCCCTTCTTGGCTCCCCCCCAGTTTTGGTGAGGATTCAATGGCTGGCTAACACAGCCCTTCTTCCTGTCCCAGTTTCACCAGAGGAGCACTGTGGTGTTGAAGGCTGGGGGGGAGATAAATCATTCCTGCCCAGAGTTAATGACACAGATTTCTTGTATGCTCGGTGGGCTACCAGCCCTACAAGCACCCTGGCCCTCTGGAAGGTCATCCAATGCTAGTCTTGTCTGCATCCTGACAGCAGGGTCCATGTGAGCCACGTCCACACTAGCCATGGTGCGCAGGGAGCGGGAGCTGCAGGGTGTGACATGAAGGGGCTGGAAACCACCACGAGACAGAAGGATGCACAAGCCTCCGCCTTCGTGGGATGCTGGAGCTCTGTCATCTCGCAGAGTTTCCTGCCCGCAAACCCGTTCCCAGGCTCATGAGCTTCCTAACTTCTTTGTTTGTTTTGGGAAGGGAGGGGGATGTTTTAGGAGCTGAGGGAAGAATATTTTAAAGGAGGAATTCAGTACCAGATTGGCATCCTCTAAATCAGACAGAGCAGTGCACCAAAAGCGTGCTCAGAACTGCAGGAGGGAGCTGTGGTTGTCAGCTCCTTCTGCTGCAAGTCACCCTTTATATCCAGCAAGCCTGAACCTTCCCAGGGTCTGCAGCGGCTGCGGGGGCTACTGAATCCAAAGTAATCTGCAGTAGACTAATACTCATATGCTGGGGGATTTTAGGACACTTAAAGCTGTTTCTGTTTTTCACCCAGACAGGGTGAGTTGGGAGATGAAGGAGACATAATTGGCCTTTGACACAAAGTTGAATGGCACGGTGGCACCTGGCCCTCTGGGTCTGGAAGGAGAGTCTTACACCCTGACCTGTCTTCTCTCCACTGAGAGCTGGTCCAGCCGCCCATCACTTTGGCCAGAGGCTCCTTAGCCCGAGGAGTATGGAAGGATGTGCTACAAGAGATCTCTCTCTCCCCCCACCCCACTTTTCTTTAAGTAATTCTTTGTTTTCAAAGAAAGAACAAGCCAGACATGTGTAGTAGCCACCCTGCAGCTATTGCTTCCTCTAGATGAAATCCATCTCGCCCATTCCCTTACCGGCTTTGCCCAGAGGCACAGCCCAGGGACTCCTCCCCTGGAGCTGTCAGGGCTGATGTTTGGAGATCATCATCTTCAGGGCACTCCAAATGCACTGAGCATGAAAACCACTCCCGTCCCGCTGCTGTTTCTGCTGTTTACTTGCTTTAAGAACAGGGATTCAGATGATAAGGCTAATGGTGCTTCCTTCCAGAGTCAATATGACAGAGTCTGTGGTTTTGCTAGGACTACAATACTGATTACTGAGGTTCAAACACTGGTTAATTACCTAGTCGTTTGTTTTAATACTCTCAATTAGCTTGTGAAAGCATAGCAAATGCATTACTTCACACCTGGTTTTAATGCCTTACACAATGTTATTCATAGATCGTAGAAGATAAACAGTATTCTTAGCCTGAGGACGACATAAATCCATATATGAGGTGAGGTAAGCACCTTGATATGATTCATTTCACATCCAAGCTGATCATATCACCTTGGATGTGACTCAGTTAAGCACAGCTTTCACGGCAGGCATTGGGAGCCTGTCAAGCCCCATGGCAATGCCAGCAAACCGGGATGGTTCAGCCCTCCGGGGAAACTGGTCCAAAGGAGGTCCTGCAGCATCGACCACCTTTCTGAGCCTTGTTGAGCTTAGTTATTCTGGCCCCCTGGTGTCGGAGAGAAGAGGAAGAGGTTTTTGCACCTTCACCCAGCCCCGCTTCTCCTCGCCGCCTCTGTGCACCGCCTGATTTCATGCCCACAAGAACACGCGCGTCAAGGCATTGTTTGCCCATACAAGTGCCTGTTTGCCCACACAACACATTTGTACATCTGGCTTGGCAGATTGGTGCACATGCAAAAATGGGCAAGGAAACACTCAGGCCTGGATGGCAAACTGGGTCTGTTTTTTTCTTTCTTTTTTTTTTGTGAAGGTGCTGCTCACAGTTACCTGGTTACAGCTGCATTGCAGTATGCCCTTCACAGACATTGCATTCCGACTAATTTTGTCTCCATGTTTGGTGCAATAGGTCACCTAAAATATTTGTTAGCTTTTTACCCATAAAGCTTTCTCGTGATCCTTTCCTGAACTTTGTGCCTCAAGATATGTCCCTCCTTCAAGGCCTTTAGTCCCTTCCCCTTGCTCCCCCAAAGCAAGCTCATCTGTTAGCTCAAGACATGCAGTCTGAGGAAGGACACTAAACAGGTCCTTGGCCCAAGTTCAGAAGGTTCATGTGATGATGCCTTAAGGGACAGTGATTTAAAGCAAGTTGCCCTGCCCAGGGCAGGCACCACCTGCCCATGTAGGTGCCAGGAGGCAGCTTTAAGCTGCCAATAACTTGGTTGTGTGTCTGGACCCAGGACATATGTAAGAAGGACGGGCAAGGTGAGTATCTTCTCCAACCTCACTGAGTGCCAATGGCTGGTGCAGTGTCCAGCAGGGCCAGCACTGTCTGAAAAGTGAGCATTTTTGTATGTGGTTTTCTTGACTTACTCCATTTCCCATTTCACCCTCTTTTAAGCAGAGCTCTGCAGGTGGCTGTCTGCAATGGCTAAGACAATACACGTATATCTAGGTTCAGCTCCCTGTCCAATTTCTCTGCTCAGAAAAGACAAGCTTGAGAGATTATCCCAGCGCTTTACCCACAATGGCCAAGAAAGTCTCCGTTATTTATCTCCAAGCTGCTTAGTGATAAACTGCATGGAGAAGGAAGCCACATTTCCTGCTCAGAGAGTGTGTGGGAATACCTTTTCAAATGTTAATTTTTCATGTTTTTCAAAAAGCTACCCAAAGGCACTGGTCTGAGCAAACTCTAATAAGCCTGTGCGTATTCAAACAAACTATGTTTTAAAAAGTTTGCAAAGATATTTGGGGCGGGGAGGGGATGAAGGGGTAAGAAGGAGCTCCACGAAAAAAACCAAAAAACCCCAAACATATTTCCCCCACTTCAAAGTTAAAATTTAGACATGCACATTTCTCTCTTCTCATGGACCTCCCTCCAGGGAAATAGGTGATGAATGCAAAAGCCTGCAGGAAGCCATCAGCCAAGGGGTTCTCCTCCAGCAATGCTAATGAGTGTCCCTTTCCCAAATCCTTCACTCACAGGCACCCATCACCAAACCCACACCGGCTGCTAACCAGTAAAGCCTGATGGGGCTGGGTTTGGACAGGTGCCCAAGCAATACAAAAAGCCACACATCCTCACTTCTGTTTTGCATCTGAAGTGTTTTGGTTCCCCAATATTAAATCATCCCACTGTAAAATTCATCAGCTTTCAGGACCTTTATTATTGATAATAATCCTTTCTGTAAGAGCCACTAATTGTGGCTAATTGGCTGTTGTTAATACACACTCTAGGGTTTTCTGTTGAAGCTTTTGCTTTAAAGACCAAAAAAAAAGTCATGTGTGATTTTAGTGCAGATTTGAAAGAAAAGAAAAAAAATCTCTTGGTCTGTACCCACCACTAGTTTTAAAGTGCAGAATCTGTGTCTAGTATTGAATAAGAAATGCATGCCGACTGCCAAATTTCAGCTTAAAAGCAGAGAGAAGCTGCTTTTTTCTGGAGAAAAAAAAAAAAGTTTTGCAAATACCTTTTGTAATTGTAAAAATAAATTTTTTTAAAAAAGAAACTAAAAAGAAATAAAGGGGGAGGGAAATGGGGGAAAAGCCCAAACCAGCAGGAATTCCCCAGTTATTAGCCCTTTAAAAATATGGGATGTATTGTAATTCAGAGTGCAGAAGTGACATCCAAGCTGTCTAAGCTGAACAAACTCTTGAAAACATGAATTTATAGTTTGCATCTTATTCCTTCTAGCCATGCAGTTTTATAACCAATGTCTCTTCATTCCAAGCGCTCAAGCAAGAACAGAATATGCCTCAGTCCTGGCAGTAAATGCAATGAGAGGATATGAATCTTGCTGTCCCTAAGTAAAAATTCCCTCACCTGTAAAGGTTTGGTTAACTGTCATTTTGGCCAGTGCTGGAACAATAATGTTCTTTCATAGTCTGGAATTTGTCACTATTAGACATGCATCTCCAAGGGAATCATCTGATGGTCTTTGCTTCCCTCTTGTTTCTCCTTTGGCCAAACAGTGCTGGGAAGAGATGGGGGTGTTCACCCTCCCTGCTTGCTCCTCCACAGTAGTGAAACATACAAAGAGGGGTTTTTCCACTGAAGAATTTAAGAAATCTGCAGCAATTGGAAAGAGGATGGAGATATCTCAGCTGGACTGTGACCCTGAGCTGTGCTGTGGATGTGCTTATATCTAGGTGAGCATCCTTTTGCATGTCAGCGAGTGGGCGTCTGCGTCAGGTGACATGGTTTAGGAATTGCACGGTCCCATCGTGGTCGATTGACCGTGCCTATCTGCAACACCCCCTGAAAAAAGGTAAGGGCTTGAGAGTTCAACAAGAATCCCTTTTCCCCATCACAGCGCCCTGAGTGCAGAGCCATACAGCTGATGGTGATACGCTTCCTTTCACCCTTACCCTCCTCAGGAGCCCCTCTTGACTTAGCCTGCTTTCACAATCTGTGCTATCAAGCCATTTAGTGCACGCAAAAAAAAAAAAGTCTTCATGATGCACAAGGCAAAGGAAATGATGGAGAAAGAAGCTCTTCAAAACACACATCTTTTTTTTTAAAGATCAAGAATTTCACGATCTAGTGGAAAGCACAAAAAATACTGGACCAGGCATTTGTAATATTCAGTGCCTGGTTTGTACAGCTACTGCAGCTAATATCCCCAAATAAATATTTCCGTGACTAATCCCTTGGAAAGAAAAACACAAAGAAAGAGGCTGTCACGTGAAACAAGATGATTTTGATGTTTGTTTTGTATTTATAAACACAAATTCTGCCTCTTGGACTGTGTAATATACTTCATCTAAGACTCTCTCAGTCTCTAAGTAAGTAAATATGTGTTTGTTTTCTGTCCTCTGTCCCCTTTATCCTTCCCCAAAAGCCAACCAAAAAGTCTTTATCCTCTTCTCTGGACTCAGATAAACCATTGTGTATTTTGCTGGTGATCTAGAGGTACAAAGTCTTAAATTCTAGAAATAATTGCAATTCCATTTAGTGTGATTAAACTATGGAAATTTTCTCCTTGGGATTTTTTTTTGCATAACAGCAACAATAAAACCCCATAAAGAAAAAACCAAAACCTGTTGGTGTAATCAGAACCTAAAAATAACAGGAGGATGACTGCTGGTGCCAGAATGATACCAAACAAAATCTATTATTGAATTAGATTCTTTTCGATTGTTCTTCTTAGGAATATATTTCCCTTTTCCCCTCAGGGTTTGTTTGGAGCCAAGGTATTCTGCCTGCCAGTGCCATTCCAGCACTCTAATTAACAAGAAGTGATGTCTCTTACAGTAAAGTCCAATATCTGTTAAAATATTGATGAAGGCGAATAAGCTAAGGAGTTTGCTGTGTCTGGATTCTAGCTGGCAGTCGGGGGATAACTTTGAAGGGAGGGAAGAACTCCAGAGCTTCACCCTGCTGCCATGGCCAGGACAAGCTTCCCCTTCCCAGAGGACAGACCTGACATCCAGGAACAAGCAGGAGAAGCCTGACTCCAGGTACCATTGTAGCTCATGGTGTATCTGAGTGCCCATCACTCTTTCCTCTTGGCTTTTCTTCTACTGCCAGATCAGCACTAACTTTTTTCTCTCTGATGTAGGTTTAAAGGCCCTGGTCACTGGGGTTTGCTGTCCATTCAGTTAAAGGGCTTCATCTTTTACTTATTTTCACGTCAATCTTGTTTCGTTGTAGCTGAACATCTTGGCAACTGTGGGACTTTCTGCTCTGATGGAGAATGGGCCTGATCCCTCAGGTCAGCTTTTATTGCTTAATCTACACCTCTTTCCTACTGCATATTTTAGCAGCATTTCAAGGGTCTCCTGAGATCACCTGTCACCATTTCTCAGAGTATTTCTTGCTCCCTGGCATTGCTGCTCCGCCATTACCGTTACCTTGACCAGCAAAACCAAGCTGATTGCTGCAAGAGGCCCTCTTGAAACGCAGGTTGTGCTTTCATCAGCTTTAATCTGCAGTACCATCCTGAATTTAGTTAACTATGTCATCCTCACTTAGAACAATTCCCTGATGGTTATATTAATGCTTCTGTCCTCCTTCTCCTCTCTGCCCATGGCTGCTGATTCTCTTACGGCACAACATATCAGCCCCTCCATCAGATTGCAGCTCACCCTTGGTGTCTTCGCTCTCACAAGTGGACTCAGTCCTGCAGACAGGGTGATGTTGAACACCATGAGGCCTGGAGGAGTCCTGGCTTCGACCCAGGATCAGGAAAAAAGCATCCATATTACACAGAATCCTCTATCGAGCTTTCCTGCACTGATGGGAGGCACATGAAATGGCCAAAAGCTGGTGCAGCCCGGATGATGTCACAGTTGGTGTTAACAGCACTTTGGGGTGCTGCTTTGCCCCGAGCATTTCTTTGATAGCCAGCCAGCACATCAGATGCGATGCCTTCAGCTCTGCCATCCAGACACACATTAAATGACACGATCTGGGCTGGAAGGAGCCATGTGTTTTCTCCTGCATGCAGCCACCACTGTGCTCCCAAACACATCCCTCCTTCTTTTTTTTTTTGTACAGTAACTTTGCACACACAGACATCAAACAGCAGCTGTTTGGCCAGCATTTTGAAAAGCAACTAGTGATTTTAGCTGCCTTAATTTTGAAGCTAGGGTTTCCACTCCACACTGCAAAAGGGCTTCTTTTTCTTCTCCAATAGCTGTAGATTTTTTTACTTATTTCCCTTGTAAGTCTGAACCGTGGAAACAGTCAGACCTTATCAGGTGTGAACATCTTTGAGGTTTCCCCTGGTAAAGAGAAAATGTCACAGTGCCTGTCAGAGTCAAGTTACGCAGGGCTTCTCCTACTTCAATTAAGCATGAGCTGTAATGTGTCAGAGACCTGCACTAGCTAAACAGTGTGCTGGCTAATTCTGGAGGTCACTTCAATGCTGGGTTTGAAAACTTGCACAAGAGCCTGCACTGAGAAGGGTTTCTTGAAAAGATTTTTGCTCCTGCCCGAGCCGTCTCAACCACCAGAGGCTTTCCTGGTGGTTTGGCCCCTCTCATTTCTGGCTGGAGCCTGAATTGAAAAAGACACATATATTGTTTGGGAGAAAAGGACTCAAGCCACAAGTCAGATGAAGCCTTTGAATCCTCCAAAGTGGCCAAAGGAAGCCTGAACAATGCAACAGGAAAGAAGGAATTGATTTTTAGGGCACAGATTTCATCCGTTGCAGCTGAAAGGTCATTTCTTAATAGTTTGGGGGTTTCACCATGGGCCCAGAAGAGACCTCTCAGCTTGCAGTGCACGGCTGCTGCTTTTCAAATAAGTGGTTCAGAGCAGAAAGGAGTCAGATTCAAGAAGTGTCCCTTCAGGATAGAGCTGGGAGCCCTCGGTGAATGAAGTGCTGTTCACTGGGGGAAAAGCTACAGGCTGTGTCCTCATTTAGATTATATATGGTGCAAGAATAAAAAATAGTTTCTTTACCTGTGCTAGAAAGCATTAAAACAGAACTCCTAACTTCAGAGATTAGAAATTGCTGCACCAAGTTAGCTGTGGACAGTCACACTGGTGTGCTCCTATGAAGAAGGTGTGGAAGAAGGGATAAGTCTATGTACTTCCCAAGATCAGGAAAAAGCCAAGTATCCCACCCCAGAGCACCTTCAAAAGGTTTTGTTAATAGCCCAAAGCACAAAGGAGATCCTGATGGTGTTGTTCACCTTTTGACCAGCACCAGGACAAAGTGCCCCAGAAATCATCTCCGTATTTGTCACCCTCCCATAGATGGAGGCGGGGCAGCGACTGTGCGATGTGCAGGTTTGCCTGTAAATCCCATTCATCACACACCAAATTGTCTTCTGTCTAATCTTCTCTTCTTCCACGTATGGCTAAATGATTTCATTGCAGCAAGGCAGTTGTTCCTGGTAACATGATGAGGTGATTGCCTAACTGGCTTATGTCAAACTTCAGAAAAATCAATTTTTAAGAAGTGTTGCTATTAATTTTTCCACCACTCATAAAATTCTTCTTGCTAATCCTTACTTTGCAAACACTTTTTTTTTTTTTTGGTGGGGTTGATTTCAGCCAAGCTCTAGGCTGCTCGGTGGCTGCATTGCTTGCTCTTTGCCACTTCTGCAGAGGACTGGCCAAGGGTCAGCAGCCAAGGGAGGGAAAGTAAGCGGTGAGAGATCTGGTAACAAACTGCCCGTTTGCAAAAAATCACATTTGTCACACATGGTCTGGGTGGAAGAAGAAGTAGTAGGCTTAAACAATAGCAAAGCAGATGCAGTTTGAACACGACTGAGGAGGCAAAGAAAACATGGTCACGATAGGTACAAGGTAAATGCTGGAGCAGATAGTGGGAGAGATTAGAAAAGCCATATCTGAAAGGTTTGTGTGTGGAGCCTAGCCTGTCAAAATTCTCTTTCTGGAGAAGACTTCAGCATTGATGACCCTGCCCTTGTGTTAGAAAGGTGAACTACCAGACCTCCCCAGTTTACTTCAGCCCTGATTTTTGTCGTATTGCTGTCGGAGATCAGGAAGAATAAAAGGGAAAGTCAGTCTTCCCTTATAAAACTAGAAGTAAATTCATAACACAGCTTAATTGAAATTACTGACTTCCCCAGCTAAGATGGATATAACTAGATCAACAGTGATCTGGTTAATATAGAAAAACAAGTTGTGATATGCAGTTCCCACATATGAGAGATGGAGTGCCAAGACACCAGTAGCAAATATCTGTAGGGAAAAGAGGCCATGTAGACTTGCTGCTAACACAATAAGGATAACCTAAACAAAACCAAAATGCAGTAGTTCATCCCTGGGACAGGAAAAGGAGGGGATGAGTAACTGGCTTTAGTAGCACCACTCCTGAGGTTTTGGTCTTTTGTTAAGTTTCTTGAGCACTTCCCTGCTGTTCTGGACCTTGGTTCAAGGTGTAGGCTCAGTATGCTCTCTGAAGTTGTAGAAAGAATTAAGGCATTTAATAATATAATTAAAAATACAACAAATCCATTGAGCTGAGTGCTTTCTCCTTGAGTTCAGCTGGAAACCCGTAACATTTGAGGAACATGCTAGAGAGAAAGAGGACTATTTAAGGAGCATCTGGAGAGATGGGCTTCAGCTGCCCTTTTCCCTATTTATGCTTATTAGAGATGAAATTGAAGTGCAGCATGATTAAATTATGCATATAAAGAAGAGCTTTCACAAACAAGAAAACATAATCAATGTGGGAAGAAACAGAACTGCAAAGGGAATGAGAGGAGCAAAACCAAATAGGATGCCAAACTGCAAAAGCCATTTCAACAGCACCTAATTAAAACAGTTCACATTTGCAACAGACAGAAGGTAAAGACATTCACTAGGAAACGGAAGAAAGGGGGAAAAACATTAAAAGGAGAGATTTAGTCAGTCATAGGAGATTCTGGAAAAATAGCAAGCTTGAGCAAAGGCCAGTTGCAGAAGGCAAAATAGGTTTAGAGTTGAGGGCAAGAGTGCTGTAAGACATCATTTCCATTTGTCTTACAGCAGCACTGAGAGGCTCCGGCTGGTAATAATGAAAAATATCATGCACAGCAGCCCCTGCCCACAATGCCTGCAGCCTATGGGCAGCTGGCACTACCAACGCTCTGCACTTATCTCCATGCAGTGATTTGAATAAGATCACATAGCAACCAGCCCAGGGCTGAGAAATCAACCCAGTTCTCCCAGGTCCCACTCCAATAACTTAATTGCAAGATTATCTTCCAGTTTTATTTGTTAATTAATGAATGCTCATCTTTTGGCTTCAGAAACTGTGGACACAGCAGTAAGAATTGAGGCTGAAAATACTGTATTATACCTTCGTTAGTGGGATGAACTAATAGCACTTTTTCTCCTGTGACACTTTTCCAAACCTGACATGTTCACCACTGGGTTCATCTGGTTCCAGATGTGTAGCAGAGCAGCACCAGCCTAAAAGTGGAATAATCATGACAAATGAGTCCTTAGCCATCTTTCAAAGAGACAAAATAAAATCTTCATTTGTGTGACAAAAGTACAGAAGATGAAAAAACGACAAGAAGAATCTACGCTATACTTTGCCTGTCTCTGTCTAAGCAAAATAATTTTAATGATTGGTGAACATGGTATGAAAAATAGTAAATAACATTGGAAAGAGGAAAGACTGTCATATAGCATGTTTGAGAATGAAAAGGGGAAGGTGTTTTTCCTTCTTGTGGCAGAGCCTTTGCTTTCAGAAAGAGCTGGCTAGGTGAAAACTGAGCTTTCTTGCTAAAGAGATTTATGTGTACACAAGAAATCTTTCTGTTCAGAGATAAGACACCTAAGTGCTTTGTTAATGATGGATGATAGAGCGGCAGTCAGAGCTGTAGGACGTACCTCTTTATTAAATAAATCAGGAGCTGTCAGAGGCCTTTGGTAACCCGCCCATATAGATCTTGCCTGAGATCCAGCCATTCTCTGCTCGTCTACGCATGATGCTGTATGGAGATGCCATAAATCACTTGTACAGACCATGAAGGATAACCTTCGGACCAAAGGTGTGTTCTAAACAATCCCATGCTGAGGGAGGCAGGAGGATGTTTGCTTTTCTCTTCTGCCTGGATACATCTAAAATAATCAGCCCCGTGTCAGTGGATGGCAGTCAGCAGGGATGTCTTATCCCTCCTAACCCCCAGAGCAGGGGCTGGAAGTCCTATTCAAGACAGTCCAGGCTACTCTCTCTCCTTTGGTGTGTTTGTGGTTTGGCTGTGAGGACCAAGGCCAGGCAGCAGTCTTATTCCTAGCCCTGACACAGAGAAACAAGCAAGTGCCACAAAGAGATAAGTGGCCCAGGTATGTGGCATTAGTCACTGTCCCCTCCATAGCATCCTTTTTACAGGGGCAATAGGAGGGGGAAGAGCAGAATCCCCCCCGGGACCGCCTCCTTCTCAGGGAAGTGACTGATGAGCCTGGCAGCCTCTGAACAAATATTTCCGATGCAGAGAATTCACTTGTCAACTTGGAGGGGCCCCAGGAGGAAATTTCCAAAGCAGATCTGTCAGAGAAAATGACACCACACAAGGAAGCCCTCCTTAGGAGGAATGACTTCAGAAGATGTGGTGTGTTTGAAAATAGGATGCTTCTGTGTGTTCCTGTAGATGAGTTAAAATTCAGGCAACTGTGGATGAATTTTTAATATGTGAGCTGTAGCAGATGAAGCATAAGGAGGCAATGATTCATTTTTTCACCTTCCCTGATGCTTCCTGGGTCAGTTAAATCTTCTTCTTTTTTTTTTTT
>BJBW01020531.1:0-19930 GCA_004320125.1 Scolopax mira
CAGCTAAAAATTAAGCACAAGGTATGAGAGTCAATACTAGATACTAATGGCCGATGACAGCCATTTATGGCCTTAAGATTTCTTAACCATAGTGACTGCATAGCACAGAATTAAAGGAAAAGAAAGAAAAATGCTCTTTTACATTACTAAGACAGTGACTTTGTGCCACGAGTGGGTAAGGAAATTCAGGACAGCTGTTTTTAATAGGTGGCTGGAATATTTCCCCAAAAAGCTGCATCCTGGTAGACACATCTGCCTACAAATCACTGCCCCTGCACCCTGGCTGCTGGGCAAACAGTTTCTCTACGTTGCCAGGGCCTCACCTTCATACATAGCTCTGCCTTATCAAAACCCACAAGCATGTTGATGATGTCAAACCCAGAAGTGGATTTGTTCTTCTGATGGACACCCCGAATCAACGCACACAAAGTCTGCAAAGAGACAAATCAGAAAGTAAGATGTAAGGCAACACTTCCAACTCCATAGCAAAACCCACCCTAAAACCCTCTCCTAGCACTGGCAAAGCACAGATATTTAAATTAATCCCACAAGCCTGGAAGCCTTACATTTTGTCTGATCTCTCATATACCTCTACCGGTATCCTGGATGCTGAGAACTCAAAAAAAAACAGAATACATTTGTACATATTTTTCCTGTTTTTTCTTCATTTCATAGCACTCTGAAGAAAGACAATCTTACTGCTTCTTCTGTACACACACAGTTTGTACCAGACAGGACCACAACCTTTGGAAAGCATCTAAGTGTTATGGCAAAATATGGCCAAAAATATTGATCAGGAAACTACAAGGAGGAAGCAGTGTCCAGTACATGGACAGACACACCTTGGAGCTTTCCAGTTTAATTTCTCTTTTCAAGCATGCCAAGTACACATGCATACAGCACAGCTCATCACATGATGCCTGTCCATAAAGCACATTCTTTTGCTGTAGAAAGCACAAATGTCCATTTGGTTACACACTGCTATACTGAGTCTGAGCAGCAAACTGTCTCTTTGTCCAAAAAAATGAATTCATACTAAGTTTTTGGAGTTCACTAGTCACATATAGGTATCAGCACACTATGCTTCAAGCAAACATTCTGTAAAAATTCATGGACGTTTGCCAAAATGTCTCATTTGCCCCAAGAGAGGGAAATGTCTGCAGTGACTGTCATCATTAGGCCCCTTTCAGGTTTGTGAAGGAAATGAGCAGGAAATAACCACTGATGTTTTAGACTCTGGTTTAAATTCACCCGTGAGAAGCAATTAGTTTCAGAAGATGTAAAGCCAGAGGGAAGCAGACCTCAAGGAAAGACCAGACCTCTAGAACCACACAGAAGCAAAGGGTAAGGTAGACATCCTTTTTTTATTATTGTCAAAGATAAAATATTGGTCATCATGGGCATTCTCAAGAAAAGATTGCTTAAGTAAGATTTGGCTTCAAGATCACTTTCCATGGGAACACAGGCTGATTAAGGGGATGCTCTCTCAACCCAAGCTCCGGATGCGTCACCTGATTTCTATTTACATTCACACAACAGGATTCTAGATTTGAAAATTTGTAAATTCAAGGCTGGGCTAGACTGTCTATAGTGCTATAACTAAACTGTTTAATAGCACCCATTCAAATTAATTTAAAAAAAAAAAGAAAACAATGCAAGATTGTGTGTCATCACAGGAGTGAATCTTCTCAATTTTACATCAACTTTTCTTATAGGTTTCTTATAGGTTGACTTCTTCAAGTCAACCTTCATAAATTGACTAAATTCATATACTGTATTCCTACAGTTGAGAAACAGGGACAAATGCATTCACCAAACTGTAAGAATCAGACTGTGAACTAATAACATCAAATATCAAGACTGAGAAGGGCAGTCTCCTGCACAAGACACAGGGTAGCACAGCTTTGGTAAGGAACAACCTGCAGGAAAGCGCTTATTAACTCTGGGTGACAATTCTTCACAGCTTCCAATTAGAAAGCATCCAGCAGGGACAATCTCCTGTATAACTAGCACACTAACTTCTCCAGAGCTTGCTTTCATTTTTGACCCACAAGGAAATTCAAAAAGGGGCTGAAATAGGGGAGAACAGAAGAAAGTAGAAAACAAAGCTGACAGCCTGCAGTGTGAACAAGCCCCTCTTGTCCCTCCATTGCCATCCACTTCACCCTGCATCACCAGATCCTCTTAAATTTTGAAACAAACTACTGTTCTTCAAAGTCTAAAGAGACTATAAATGTTTGTAACCTCCACAGACAATAAGCAGCAACTGCTCTGTAGACACCACTTCTCAGAATGAAAGAAAGGAGCACAAGATGTTTGATACAGCAGCAAACATATTGCCTTAACACAAGAGAAAGACAGTTCTCTGTCTCTTGATGTGGTACCTGTAGTGCATTGACCACTCTGATCGGGTGCTCCTCACCCAGTGCCTGGATGCAGTGCTGAAACAAGCAGTTGATGTTATCTTTTATCTTCATTAACTCTTCCCCATCCAGTGCTTCCAGCTTGCCTTCTAGGTATTCCAAGTTGACCTGTTAGGGTAAGAAGCAGTTTATCCATTTATACAGACACTGACACCTTAGAAAAGCAAGTCCTTGCACGGACACACTGCCACTTCACAGGCAGAACAGTAAATTCCCCTTACCTTCATGAGAAACAGCTCCTCCCAAAACCTAGGGTTGCATTTACTGGGGTCCTCTGTCTGAAAAGAAAAGGAAGAGCCATGAGAGCAAACAGGAAGGAATCAGAATTTAAACAAAATAATCACTCAAGAGTCAGCAGCATCATCCCACTGGATGACCAAGTGGTCTCACAGGATAGAATTCTGTCTCCAGATTCCCAGAAACAGAAGGACAAGCAGAAGAACTCAATTGGGATGCCTCTGTATATTTTCTGGATTATTTTTGATAAGTACTTGAAAAGCCGTGACTTCCCCTAAATCACAAATGGTTGTGGGAGACAGCAGGACAAGGTGACATTAAGGAAGAGAACAGAGTACAGCACTCTGTGTGACAGCAGGGGAGCCTGAAGTGTTGCCTACGCTGTGCAGTCCTTACCTTGGGAAAAAAAAACTACCATGCAGAGCCCTCAGCACAAACTAAACCAAGAAAATTTAACACACCACCTTAGAAAGAAGAGACATTCAAGTCCTTACCGTGAAAATCTCATCATACATCAACACAACTTTCTCTTTCAATGGCTTCTTGGAGGCTGAAGATTTTCGGAGCAGCCCACCTTTCTTCTCTGTTTGGGCCATGCTGTACACCCTGAAGGTAAGAAGAGACAAAAAAGGCTAAGGAAACTTGGAACTTTTCTTCAAGGCGTATCTAGCCTGCCTCAACCACGAGAGATATTTTCATGCACTGAAATAATAATAATTTCTCACAAGCTGAAAGTAGAGGTTTTAATAACTGTAGCAGATAAGAAATCAGATCAAAGGTCTCTTCTAGTCCTATAGCCCGTTTCAAAGACAGATGCAAAAGTCCAGGCAGAAGCACATACAGAATAAGCTTCTTATGGATAAATTTTTTTAATTCTTCCCTGCTAGAAACTGACTCATGATCCAGACCAATGCAATCTACATCTAGAAAAGTATGTATTTTTTAATCTTGTTGCTTCTTACCAAATGGATACACCATCCTTTTTGGGGCGGTTTAGACCTTAAGGACATCTTGTGACAAAAAGCTCCTGGAAATGTTTGAAAAAGTCTTATCTGTTTAATTAGCTGCCTTCCAAAGGCACTTCCAATTCTGCTTTTGCACTCTGAGGCGACCTCCAACGCCAAGAAACATTTGGCTGCAAAGCTTCCCTGAAGCACTCCTGCCACGCTGCTCATCCCTACCTCTGCACCTTGGCATCCCTCCGCCCTGCCAGCTGCTCCACAAATCAAGCCAGAAAAGAACTCCAGCCCTAAAAGCATCACACGTGGTTCAGTTTTGGGAGAAGGATGGAGAAACACAGGGGAGAAGCTTTGCAGGATTTTATTTTTTTTTTAAACCAAATGAATTTCCTGACCTATTTGACAGCAAAGGGTTTTCTAGAAACACAAACAGTTTTTACTATAATTAATTGGTATCTCATGCTTACTGGTTATCCTATTAAGAAAAAAAAGGAAGTATCACTATTACAAAATGAGCTGTTACAAAAAGTAACAGCCATAGCTGCAGTCCTGAACCTCCTGTGACAGTCAACCCATGCCAGGGGCTGAGAGCCTGAACGCATGACTTGCCACGTACCCTTAACCTCATGGCTGATGCTACAGAGCTCCTCTGACCTTGCAGATATGCACTTGTCTGCAATCAGATTTTCCTGGTGAGTATCACAGCTTCAGTACTCTTCTAACCTCCTCTATCACTGCAGCACTGTCAGAGGTACTTTGCTGAAAGGGAATAACATCCCTTCTCTCCTATCCCTAAGCTCCCCACCTTTCTCCCACACCCCCAGAGGTAATTACACACGTGGCAGCAGCATAGCTCAGGCAGGGGCTTGACTTAAATTATGCTCCAGAAAAAGATGGGCTCTTGTGGCAGCTGCATAATTTAGCATGGCTGAGTGCAGCCAGAGGTAAGTTCATTGCAATCAGCATCCAAGACCCCAGAGCTTTCTGAGCTGGCAGACATGGCTTTGGATTTAGCCTCCACCCCAGGCTGCCTGAACCTCTTCCACAACCACAGCACCTTTAGATTTGGCTTTCCCACCAAGAACAGGTCTCCAGCAACTACTGAATGCCAGTTCCAGATCTCTTCTACCTTCTTTCTGCTGCAGACAGCTTTTGCTTGCCTTACACTACACAACTGTGTTCTCAATTAGGGCTTCCAGACTCCCAGAGGTTTTCAGACATCCATCCCTTAGGCCATAAATCTCAGTTCCAAAACAGCAGGAAAACATCCTTGAGGTTGGAGAAACACTGCTGGTGCAGAAGGCTCTACCTGGGGTGTGAAAGGCAGATTTGCTTGGGTGGGGAAGCAGAGGGCTGGGCAGAAAGTAACAGATCTCACACCTGAAAAGCTGAAATTTATCTAGAAAGGGGGTGCAGGTGTTCTCTCTTCCCTCTAGGAAGGGAACATGCACAGCTTGATGGTTAAGGGCTGACGTGTGTGTTGGGGTGACAAAAGAAACAGGCCCAAAATTAGCAACTACTGCATCTTAACCTGCTGTAAATACAGGAATTATTCCTGTAGCCTAGTAGGTCTGCATATCCAATTAAGATGGAAAAAAGGTTTCAGTCTAACAAACGAAAACATTTTTAAACCATCTTGATAGGTTCTCTTTTACAGACTTTGCATTATTTTTAAACTGTCATGGGAAATAAGACATTATTCTAATTAGAAACATAATTAGAAACAGAGAGAAATCTATTAAAAACCAAATCAAGAACGATGTCACTTTCAGCCCAGCAATACAAATCTTACCCAAGATTGAACAAAACCATTTCCCAACTAGATTTGTACATTTCTGAACCTAAAGCAGCTGCCAGCCCCAACATCCAAGCACATCCATCAGCATGCTTCTAATTGAATTACAGCTAATGAATCCCAATGTCAAAACTAATAAAGTAGCTCTCAGTGCTTCTAGGTCAGCGTTCTCACATCAGATGTGGACGTGAATGGGAGGGGATCAATACGCTCTGCTTAGTCCCTCAACTTTGAGAGCTGCATTTTAGCACTTTTCCTATATTTCCAGAAAGACAGAAAAAAAAATAAATCTAAATCCCACAAGACACAAAGGCTCGACGTGGGGCAAGCATCAGAGAGATCGCAGGATCATGTGAAAATTCTGCTCTCTGTCAAAATGGGACCTGGGATTCATATTCTCTCAACCAAAGCTGCACAGAGCACAGCCAGAGAAGACTGCTAGAGGCAAGGATTAAATAATGCTCTTGTTTATAATTTGTTATTCTACAAATGAGCATATGGAGGAGCAAGGGGAGAAAAGTAAAAGTTGCCTTTTATGCCAACGCTTCATTAGGCTGTGCTTGTTTCATGACCTATGATGATCAGGCTGTACAAATGGCTTTTTCTTTACACTTTATGCAATTACATTTTCTAGATGTCATAAAGACAGAAATGGGAAACTGCATTTTGCTAATGGGGACCTTCTAGTCAGCTGCAGAAAACAACAGTTAAAAGGCACAAAACATTTATAAATAAGTTGTAGAAGTGTCAAATTATCAGGACGTCACGACAGCTTCTGAAAACGACGATGAATATAGTTAACAATTATCCTTTAAAAGCACCACGTTTTAAAAGCATCAGTGCATCTTCCACATTTTAGGTTCAAATGGATAATTTATTCTGTCAATAGGTCAGTCCCATTAACACATGCTGCAAAGTGAATCCTGCTGTAGCCACTGACTGCACAGGAGAATCACCCCTCAGGGCCAAGAGAGGCACACGCACGAGGATTTTTAGAACAGCAAGTGCTTTGCTGTGCAGCAGAAGATCCAAAATGCTTCATCTGGAACTAAGAGACACCTCGACAGAGCACAAGTCTTGGCAGCTCAAAGGCAGGAAGATAAAAGCCGTGGGAGACAGAAGTTTAGGAAGACTCTTGCTTTATCTACCATCAAGCCCGGGGTCAGCTGATCCAGCCGAGAAGAAAGGGATGAGCACAGCCAACCATCCGCCTCCTTTCCACTGGGTTCCAGAACTCGTAGCCAAGATTCCAACCCAACATGTGACACTCAGATAAACACGTCTCTGTTAGCTTTTCGGCAGGGAAGGGAACCTGATGGGGAAAATGAACCTGACATTTGGAGTCTGAGGTTTACTCAGACTTGTGCACATGGGAGACTCTGGCTGCTCCACACTGACACTCAGCTCCTCTACAGACTGAGGATTATTCCATAGATCAGCTTATAATAGTAAAAATACTACTGTAGAGAACATCACACTAATCCACATCTACACCATAATGACATGAGAATCCCAAAGTTGTAACTTCTGTAATCTTGCATGCAGCCCATCAAGCACTGTATTTTGCATGTAATTGCCTCGGCTAACGAACCTGAAAGCTTTCAGGATTACAGCTGCATACACACAACCCCCCATACAACCAAACAGGAATAAGTGTGGGGGTTTTTTTCAGTGCAGACCCCTCAAAAAATACACTGTAGCACTTCTTGGATAAATAAAACAAAACAAATAGATGACATTATATATATAAATACCATTATATATATAAATACCAGGCAGAGCATTTATTCCCTGTCTGAAAAAGGTAGTGCAAACGATGTGATCTGTATTAATTTGTTAATGCCAAAGCTCTGAGCCAAAGTTCAATCAATATTTACAAAAACCGGCTAAGAACTGAGATACTTGTTTAAACATTGCAAAGCCAGTAATTGCCCCCGCCACCAACTGCACGCCCTCGGGACACACTGTGATCACACTTGGCCTTTCTAGACATTTTGCAGGTCTATCACTCAAGTCTACAGGAAAGCTGTTCAAAAAATTATCCCAATCGTGCAAGAGTGGGGGATAAACCCCCACCTAAAAGTTAACCTAAAGTTTCTAAAGCAATGGGCTATAAACCAAGTCATCATTAAACTCTTTGGGGAAGTTCTAGGAAAAGCTTGAAGTTGGTAGATGAGATGGCTCTGCAGAGTCAGAATTGGACCCGAGCAACGAGCAGTTAGAACGTGGGTTCCAGCCCTTCATCATGGGAAGCAACAGACCATCTGCTCCCAGCACAACAATCGATGAATCCTGATGCACAAAGAGGGCCCTGACCCAGTTCAAGCTCCGGTATTAAACATCCCCCCCCAGACCACCCAACAGCAACCTGGAGGACCACTACTGAAAACAGAGAGAGGAGGAACAGGTTGGGCCAGATTTTGTCAAGGCTTTAGCAATCATCGTGACCAAATTCCTCCTAGAAGCCCTTCTGCAGCTTCTGTTCTGCCAACTTCTGCATCCGTGGTTACAGTTGAAGTCACCAGGTCCACGCTACTTTTATATTTCATTCATTCTGTACAAACTTATTTGTATATTGTCCATTGGAATGAAAACTGCCCAGACTACACCTTGCTTTACAACTCTAAGTGCTCAACCCACCACCAAGGGAAAGAGGAGCACTGTGTGAACAGCAACACACAAGCCTTGGATCCATCTGGCAGAACTTCCAGGTGCCTTCATGCAGCACATAATGAGAAATACACTCTGAGGGTGTGCTGATGACAAAAACCCACATAGATCCTACTTCTTTTTGTCTACATAGCAAGCAACATAATCTCCAGCAGAGTCCTTCCACCCTGCTCATGGTGTATGTGCTTCCCCACAGTACAACCTAAAGCTACACCACCACTGATCTACACCACCCCTCCTTGAAAAACAGGAAAAAACAGCTTCCTAATGCAGGAATTTCCCCTCAGTACACCTGCTTTAGCAATGATATAAAAGAATAACATCCAAGCTACACTTTTAATGCTTCATCTGTAGTCGTCTTTCATTTCTATCCGTCCAGTTAAAATAACACCCAGTCCAACTTCACACTGTCGACTAGTTACGCTTCTCTCTGCCAGGCCCATCCAGACAAGCATCACGTGCTTCTACCTCCATCTGTTCACACCTTTTTTTTCCAAATTAAATTTTTTCATTTCATCACGCTTCCTTGCTGTACTCCTGGCTACAACGCCCAGCTCTCTCCTGTCGACACTCTCTTTGGGTTTTCACTTTTCAAGCCCTCCAGAACCCATCCCACCTAGTTAACCATGAAATATTCCGCACGGTCTCTACATGTCCACCTAAAAGCTGATGCCACTTAAGAGACCTTTTCAGATGTCTTCCTTCTGAAGAAAAACCACTCTCCCCGCAACCTTCCCCTGCCCTTTTCCCAGGGCTTCAGCTGTCAGCGTGGATGCGGGGTTGGTGCTGAATACAGCTGCATGACCCTGGCTCTGGCTTCTGAGGAAGCTGCTGTGTTCTAAGCAGCTGCAGAGCAGAGCCAGGCCAAGGTAAGAAAAGTAGAGCTGCAGAGACCTAACATTTTTGAGATACAGACCATTAGTAGCACAAGCACTCAGGAGGAAAAACATAAACAGTGTAAGATCCTAGCACAAAAAAAAAAGCCCAAACAAACAAAAAAAAGTCAAACAAGGAAAACAAACAAACAAACAAACAAATAAAAACCACCATCAGGGAGCCTGAAAATAGCAACTTGGCAAGTTTAAGCAGCAGAGGTTGACCCTTCCCCTTCTGAGGGATGTCTGGGTGGCTGCCTAGTGTGCTCCCAGGGGTGCTGAGCAGACAAACACCTAGCAGGTCATTAAACCCTCCCTGTTTCTTTTGTGACAATAACTGTTTAACATTTTTACATAGTCATACAACATACATACCCCACCTGCAGAGTTTCTCTGAACACATCAAAAAATGCCCTCAGTGACACAGACAGAGGATTACACTATTATTATTGGAAAAACCCAAGTGATGTCTTTCCCCCCACCCCGCCCCGAAATTACTCTTAAAAATTTTTGTCACACTTCTCTGTCCCTGCAATCACCACACATTGCCCTGATCCAAATTTTCTTATTGCTTTGCACATTTCACCCACCTGCTCAGCCCAAATTGGCTCTCATTGTGTATTCAGATTATTACAGTCTCTGCTTATGAGCAAACTTTCTTACAGCCACACAGGCAGCAGGGTCTGACCCCTCTGTAGCAACCTGCCCCTGCCTTCAGTGGGAATCATGGAATCACCAAGGTTGGAAAAGATCCTTGGGATCATTGAGTCCAACCATTACCTTACTCTACAAGTTCTCCCTACACCATATCCCCCAACCCCACATCTAAACGACTCTCAAACTCATCCAGGGATGGTGACTCAACCCCCTCCCTGGGCAGCCTCTTCCAGTCTCTGACCACTTTTGCTGGGAAGAATTGTTCCCTAATGTCCAATCTAAACCTCCCCTGTTGCACCTTGAAGCCATTCCCTCTAATGCTAATCACCTGTGAGAAGAGACCAGCACCAGCCTCTCTACAATGTCCTTTCAAGTAGTTGTAGAGAGTGATGAGGTCTCCCCTCAGCCTCCTCTTCCTCAAACTAACCAGTCCCAGCTCCTTCAATGGCTCTTCATAAGATTTATTCTCCAGACCCTTCACCAGCTCTGTTGCCTCCTCTGCACCTGCTCCAGATCTCTCTTAGATTGAGGTGCCCCAAACTGGACAATACTCCAGGTGTGGGCTCTCCAGTGCTGAGTACAGGGGGACAATCACCTCCCAACTTCTGCTGGTCACATTATTTCTAATCCAAGCCAGGATGCCATTGGCTTTCTTGGCCACCTGGGCACACTGCCGGCTCATATTCAGCCGCTTGTCAATTACAACCCCCAGGTTCTTTTCCGCCAGGCAGCTCCGGCCACACTTTACCCCTGTTTACTGCTCTCCTTCACTTTGCTGATACAAGTGCTTGGAGGACTGCGAGGTAAACAGGTTAATGATCAATGATAAAAGAACACGTCCTGCTCGTTCTTTTCCTAGAAGTGAGTTTTCTTGACGCCAAACCCTCTCAAGCAGCCAGCGGACAGACACTAGGGCCCAGAAGCAGCTGCACTATCAGAGCCCAAGAGGTTGGGGCAACTCCAAGCCGCCTCAGGCACCCGGGGCGGCGCCGAGGCCTTGTCACCGCCACCGCCGAGGCCTTGTCACCGCCAATGCCAGCGCCGCGGCCCGGCGGGGAGAGACCCCTCCTCTCCTTCTTCCACACAACCCCTCCCAGGCTCCAGGGGGCGGCCAGGCCGCAGGCAGGACAGCGAGGGGCTTCTGACACACCGGGACCACCGGAGGGGCTGTGGCAAAGCAGCCCGAGCCCCCCCATCCCCGGGAAGGTGTCCCCAGTAGCTGCCCAAGGGAGGCTCCCCCGAGAGCCGGGCCCGGGAGCCCCCCCCCCGCCAGAAGAGGGTACCTCAGCGGCTTCTACCGGCGGACCCCCACCGCATCCCGTTACGGCGGAGCGCCCCCGCCAATCCAGGGCCACCGCCCAGGAAGGGCAGGGAGACGTGATCCCACGGGGTAGGGGGCTGTGTGTGTGCCTGCCCCCCCCCCCGGTGCCCCGCACTTACCTGCGGGCGAGCCGTTCCCTTCCCCACTGCGCAGGCGCCGCAGGCCGCGCCGCGCATGAGCCTTGCGGGGGATCCGCGCCGCGCGGTCCTAGCGCCGCCGAGAGCCGGGGTGGGCGCTGTCAGTTCCCCTCGCCGGTTCCCCGCCTCCTCCCGCGGGTAGCGGCGGGGAGGCTCCTCCCCGGGGCCGGACGGAGCTCGCCTCTCCCTCGGGATACCGACACACCCACCCTCCCCGGTAAAAAAAAAAAAATGGCCTCTCCGCCTGCGGGGCCTCCTATCCCGCCCCAGGGCCGCGGCACCATCGCCCTCCCCGCACCGGCGACGGAAGTAGGAGAGGGGCGGCCCGGGCCGGCGCGGCGCGGCTCCTCCCGGAAGGCCGCCGCCTCGTGATTGCGCAGCGCCCCGTCCTGCCCAGCTGGCCACCGGCACGGCACTGGCTCCGGCAGGTAGGCCCCGCGGGGTCCCGACGGGACGGGACGAGACAGGGCTCGGGGGGTGCTGACGAGACGGGACAGGGCTCGGGGCGGGGGGGTCCCCGTGGGGGGGTTGTCCCGCGGGGTCGGGATGGGGCTGGGGCTGGGGGGGGGGGTCCCGCGGAGTCCCGGCGGGACGGGGCGGGGGAGTGTAGCCCCTCGGGTGCCGGGGGAGGCGGGCAGCGGAAAGTGCCCCCGAGTGGAAGCGGGTGTCCGGGGAGGTACCTCAGGGGTGGTTGGTGCCCGCGGAACCGTGGAAGGAGGAAAGCCCCCGGTTGGGGTCGGGGGGAGCTGTGGGGGTGGGAGTCTGCAGAGACCCCCGGGGGAGTGGGGTCGGGAGGATTGGTTGGAGGGGGGGGGGGAACCCCATGGCAGCGGGAGGTCTGAGCCCCTGCTGGCGCTGGAGCCCGCTGTCGGTGCGCAGGGCGGGCGCTCCGAGATGAAGCCAGCCGGGATGCTGCGGCGGGTCTCCGACTTCAGCGAGCTCAGCCGAGGCCACTGGCTGCGGGAGCTGCTGCGCCAGGGAGAAGGGCCCAGCCACGTCCAGGCCAGCCCCGACGGGCAGCACCTTTTGGTCCTGCAGAAGAACCGGCCCCAGGTGGTGGCCTTCCAGCGCCACGGCAGTGGTGGAGCCGAGCTGGAGAGGAACTGGCAGCAGCCCCAGCCCGCCCTTGTAGGACTGCTCTTCCTCCAGAGCTCGGGGACCTTGGGCTCCTCGGCACTGGCCCTCGTGTGGGAACACGGCCGCACCGAGGTCTGGCGCTTCGTGGTGGCCGTGGGCTGGCAGCTGCTGCAGACGCTGGAGCTCTGCCAGGGTGCCCGGGCACGAATCGTCTCCGTGTGCAGCCAGGGAGCCAGCCTGGTGTGGTGTGAGGAGAGGCCTCCCCTGGACGCCCACTCGGACATGAGCAAGTGTGCCTTCAGGTTCTGTGTCTGCACCCGGGCGCTGGAGGTGGGGGAGCAAGGCGTGCGGCTGGGCACCCTAAGGATAGTCCTGCACAACAGCCCAGAGTACCAAGTCCTGGCCTCCCCCCAGCACGTCTTCCTGGTGCCTCCCACTGCCAGCTTTGCCACCACTTCCAAATTCCTCCTCATCTGGCATCCCGAGAAGGCGAAGCTCACCATCGCAGCCCCCTCTGCAGGCTTTGTCCGCAGCAAAGTGCTGCGCTCCAGCAGCGAGTCAGACTTCAGGAAGCTCCTGCTTGGTTCTGTGGGTCTGCTCGCAGGTTTGGCACCTCTGGACATTCACACCTCTGCTGTGTCCAACAGTGGGGGGCTGCTGCTGGTGAGCACGAAGGGTGCTGTGAACATGGTGGAGCCAGATGGGACACAGAGGCATATCTTTGACCTGGAAGGGGGCCCCCTGGACCAAGAAAGTCCTGTGCAGCTGAAGACTTTTGGCAGCATCCTGGCCTGCGTGCTGGCTGAGGTCCTGTACCTTGTTGACCAGAACAGTGGAAGGCTCATAGAAAAGAAAATCCTGAGCATGAAAGAGGTGCATTTCCTGGAGTCTCCGGGAGAGGAGGACAGCATCCAGCTCCTCACTCAGACTGGCATCTACAGCTTTAGCTTCTCCAGACCTGAGGACAGCAGCAGACCTGAGCCGTGCCTAGTGGAGATGGTGTTTGAGGAAGCCTGCAAGTACTACCAGAGGAGGAGCCTCAGCAGCTCCAAGCTGACAGTGGAGAAGTTGAAGAAAGGTGGTGTGTTCCAGGCTCCTGTGGCCCTCGCTGCCATACTGCAGCATAGCCTCCGCCAGAAGCAGAAGCCGACCCGAGGCCTCCAAGACACTTATGCCAAGCTGCTGGGCACAATGAGCCTGGAACTGCAGAGTTACATGAGCCTGGAGCTCCTCAAGACCTGCGTGGTGTGTGCCCCAGAGAGCGAAGTGGAAAGCTACTGCGAGGAGCTGGTAGAGCAGGAGGTCAGCCGTGTTCTGCACTCTGACATGGACAAGGACAACTTGGCCTACCTGAACTCCATCTTTGCCTCCTTCCCCAAGGCTGCCTGGAAGGCTACAAGGAGCTGCCTGCAGCTGCAGCAGAATGGGGATGGCCTCTTGGTAGCCAGGGCCACCCCAGAGGTGTGGAAGAAGGTCCTGGGAGGGCCACAGCAGGAGGAGGGGGGTCAGAATGGGGTGATCCCACTCTTTGAGCTTATCTGCGCCTCCTTCCTGAGGTTCAAACCCAAGTGGCTGCCCAGTTTCGTGGAGCTGACCCAGCAGTACGTTAGCATCTCTTGGGCCTACAGCAGCAAGGAGGGCCTGGAGGGCCGGGTGCCGCTGTACAAGAGAGCACTGGGAGTACTGGCCAGGAAGAACAAGCGCAGCGAGGCAGATGATGAGATGGAGCTCGAACTCCTCCTCTGCAGCAAGAGGCCTAAAGCTGTGCTGCAAGCTCTGCACCTCCTCATTGGCCTGAAGCGGTGGCAGCGGGTGGTGGAGGTGGCAGAGAAGTTCTCCAAGCTCAGCCCCTTGCTGAACAAGGAGATATTCACCACGCTGCTGGCAGAGTTTGCCCAGCACCGCGAGCTGGACCCTCATCTGGAGACGCTCTGGCCGCTGTGCCCTGCTGAGCTCACCGCCTCAGACATCCTCACCGTGGTCCTGCAGCACCTCCCTCCCTCCCAGGAGGACCCGGTGCCCTTCTCCAGCGAGGGGACCCAGCTGACTGTAGGCTTGCTGAAGCCACTGCTGCAAAGGGTTGTGCAGCGTCCCTGCGCCCAGGACGAGATGTACTCGGATGCCTTGCAGAGCCCCACCTTCCCCCCTCCCACCCCTCCCCGAGAGCACAGGATCCCCTCAAAAACAGCAGCTGATGATGCCCCTCAGCCACCTGTGGCAAGAACTTCCTCCCCCTCGGCGCTGGTACAGGGTGACACAGTGTGAAGGGAGGGGGAGAAGCACAACAGGACCCCAAGCCTTGGGTGCACGAGGAAGGGAAAGCCTCATCCACCCTGGGAAATTCTGCTCTGCCTGGCAGTACGGAAACCTCCTTTCTGAAGCCTCCCCATGGCAGCACTTCCAAGAGCTGGGGGGCTGGGGGATCTCACCTGAAGCCAGGGTGGCCTCTCTGGGTGTTTCTCACAAGTGCAATCGCGTGTGTGTGCCCTGGCGGAGGAGCAAACGCCGGGTGCGTTTGCAGATGAAAGTGCTGGCTGCACCACAGGACTGCAGAACTGCTCCCTTGCTCAAAGCACTTTGGTTTTTGGTTTGCTTGGCTCCTTTAGAACTTCCCTGATCCTCTCGGTGGTGGGCTGGTGGGCAGGGGGACACACAGTCCTCTCCCCGCACCGTGGGAGGGCATTCTCTGCCCTGCAGGTTGGGTGGTGCCTCCAACTCTTGCCTGTGAGAAGCTGGGCACGTTCCTTGCCGTGGGGTCTCCGAGTCCTGCTGCTTTGGGTTCAGGCAGATGCTGAATAAACGCCAGTGTGGCTGAGCTCCGTGGCACTGGGGGTCCCAGCAGACGCACTGGCAGCTGCAGCACTCCTCACGCGGTCTCCCTGCAATCCCTCTGGGATCAGTCCTGTAGCTGTGACTGATTGCAGCTACTTGGCTGAAGAGAGCAGCCTAATTCCCTTATCTCTCTATCCCAGATGGCTCCCGAACTCTCTCCTGAGCTGAGAAGCTGGCAGCAGCCTGTCTGAGCTCGGGGCTGGCCCTGCCTCTCCCTTTCCTTTGTGGAAGCTTAGATTATGCTGCGGGATGCCCAGGCCCTCCGTTCCCATCTCCTCTACCTTTGCCCTTAGCACACAAAGGGGCTTTGTCAGGGCTCTCTGGCTCACATTGTGCCTCTTGTTTGCAAAGTCAATGTCACTCAAGAGCAGTCCTGCAGGAAGATCCAGGTTCTGGCCTCCCCCATGCTCACTGCCTGGCCCCCTCCTCTGGGAGAGGGACCCTGGCTGTGGCTTTGCCCCTGCCTTTGGGGCTGTGGTGTCAAAGAGCTGCTCTCTTACCTCACCGGGCTGGGAGAGCCTGGATGGGATGGGATGGGGGGGTGGGAATTCACCTGCATTAGTCCTCATCTGAGTGGACTAAGTGTGGAAGACAGACTCCTTTTAAAAATAAAGGTTCCAAAAGCAGCACTGCTGGTGGTGGTAGATGTTGTGAGGATGCGTGCCCTCAGAAGAGGAAGAGTTTTGGTTTTGCTTCTGGTGAGAAGTGGCCGAGCTCAACTCCCTGTGGTCCTGCCCAGCATGGCTCGCTGCTGGGATGGGCTGAGCTGGAAGATCCAGCTGGAAGCCGTGGAGGCAGGATGCTGCAGTGGCAGGCAGGCAGGTGAGACCATCCCAGAAGGGCCATCCCAGACAGTGCACGGTTTGGCAAAGACAAGCCCACACATTGCTGGGAGCAAGAAGACCTACCTGGGCTTTGCTCCCATCCTCTCTGCAGCTCCTGGTGCCACCAGCAACCCCCAAAGGCCATTTGGGCTTCTTGGGGGAGTTGTGGTTGAGCCCAAGGTAAGGTTGAGGAAAGGAGAGGTTTGTTGTTTTTTTTTTTCCCTCAAGAGCTGCAATTTCTCTCTTTGTTCCTGGCTGGAAAATTAGCAATAAGGAGCACGAGGGAGCTCCCCAGTGGGAGCCTGCTGCCCTGGGCACCCAGCTGCCGGTGGAGGGACCGCGGTTTGTCAAACGGCTGTGAAGATGCGGTGAGGCCTCCCCCAGACAAGGGCTGCAGAAAGTCCCTGTGGTGGAAATAAAAAGCCTGGCAAAGGGGAAGAGGAACTGCTGCAACGGTTCTCTAGAGGCTGGCTGGCTGTCGGTGCGGCTTTGTGCTGGGGGGTGCTCTGAGTTTCACTCACACACACACACACACACACACACAAGGGAAGTGGCTCCTGTGCACCCAGGCAGCCTGGCCCGACCCGACGGGAGACCTGTGGGACCAGCCACCCTGGGCATTTTGTACCATCCTCACCTCTTCCCCCAGCAGGTCCTGGAGCCCACCTCCCAGGGCTGCTCAGGAGGAGGAGGAGGATGGACCCAGGCCCCTCTCGGGTGGCTCCGGGGACTGGGATGCTGCCCTGGGCTGAGTGGGGAGCACCTGAGAGCGAGCCCTGCAGTAATTTTTGGGGGGGGGGTTATTTTGATTGCCAGGGCTGGGTTTGGATGGCCACAGTGACACAGGGAACAAGGAGAGTCGAGCTCCCTGTTGCCCAGGGCTAGCTCTGCGGAGAGGAAAAGGCTGTGGCTGGAGGCTGAGCAGGGAAGGAAGGAGCAGTGGCTGCAAGGCCAGCCCCCACTGAAGCCAGCCCTGGGCGGGCTGGTGTCCCCGAGGCACAGCGAGGGAAGGGGAAGCGGGAAACGCTGGGCAGTGGGGGCCAGCCTGGGGCTCAGGGACAAAAACCTCCCCACACAGCCCCTGGACAAGCACAAAACAGTCACAGCTCGGGAGGTTGAGGGTTTAGAGTGGGGGGAGAGCAAAGACAGAGAGTGGAGACAAACCAGCTAAATACTCTCCTGGGGGGTGCTGGGAAATCCCACACCTGAGGACCAGAAAGGGTGGGCATCCTCGGGGTGGGGGGGAGCAGGGGCTGAGTCACCCCACAGGACAGATTCGGCCGAGCAATAGGCAGTTGTGGGTCTCTCTCTGAGGTCAGGACGGGTGCTGGGGAGGAGATAGCAGGAGGTAAGGTCGGTGCAGCTTTAGATAACGCCTTGAAGGAAAAAAAATAGCGATTAGAAGATCTGAAAGCAAATGGAAAAAAGCGATAAAGCAGATGCACGTAGCAGAGGGCGAGCTGGCCAGCCTGGCTTGCTCCGGAGAGATTTGGAATTTGCGATGGAGGAAATGAGTCAAGCAGCTCACGTACATCCCCTGCGCCTGACCCGACTGTGGGCATGGTCCCTGTGCTTGTGCCAGCAGCAGCACAAAGCAACACCTCCACTCACCGCCCCACCACGGCCACAGACCAGGTTGCCCTTGGCTTCTTTGTGCATGTGCCCCTCCGTGCAAGGCAGCACTTGGGACACTGGAAGTCCCCCTGTCACCATCCCCAGTAGAGGGAGGGAGGGGTGGGCTGCAGGCACCCCATAAACTAACTGGAAACCCACAGATGACATACAGCAGGGTCGCTGGAAGGCACAGGGAAGTGCCCATGTGCTGGGGGGGAAGAGGGAGGGGGCACATAGACTTTTGGCATGGCTTTTCCCAGGGAAGGACCTGGCATGAGCCATGGGTGCAAAGGGCTGCCTGGGGAGTGGGACGTCACCCAGTCCCAGTGATGCTGAGCTGTGGTCCTGCATCGACCCACAGACTGGGTCAGGACTCCGAGGTCAGGCTGTGGGCAGAGCACATCTGGGGACCCCCAGCAGGAGCCCTCTAGTCCCAGGCACAGCCCCTGCTTATGCCAGCAGTGGGGAGGGCTCCCTGCCCCTACCCCTGCCTCCTTCCATCGCAGCCGGACACGAATAACAGCCTGCAGTGCACACAAACCCCCCATTTATTGTTTGACACCTAAAAACAACAACAACAACAAAATCGCAGCCTTGGAAAGAGTCATGTTCCCTGCAAAAATAAATAGTCATATTTTTCAAGCAAGAGGCCTGGGTGAGCAAGTTCCTGCTGGCCTGCAGCACAGGCTGCGGTGGGACGGAGAGTACAAGGTGCCCTGAGCCCCCCAGGGTCTGGGGAGGGTGAAGTCCCACCCAGGGCAGTGCAAGGGGCAGCCCCCCCACACGTACACCAGGGCATCGTTACAGAAGGGGAATTGGGGGGGGTTCAGCCGAAGGGTCCCAACCTGCTCCCCAGCACCCCGGGAGAAGGTCCAGCAGCCGTGTCCATCTCCTCCGTGCCCGTGCTGTGGGCAACAGGGGCTAATGCCTCATGGCCGGCCGAGGGATTTTGTACAAGTTGAATGTGGGTGGCCTGCAAAACCAAGGTCACCTCTGTCACACACACACCCCCCCAGCCACAGAGACGAGCAAGGATCGGCTCAGGATGCGCTGGAATGGAGGAATGTCATCCCACCTGTGTCACCCAGCCCCACAGGAGAGAAGGTATGAAGACCCCCCACCCCAGCAACATGGGGGAAGCTGGAAGCAGCTCTCTCCCCCAAATATAGGAGTTGTGAAGATGATAGGGGGACCCCAGAACAGTCTACAATGCACAGGTCCCACCTTCCCAGTCCTGTCCTGTTTCCAGCACCCTCCTTGGCCTTACTCATCCTGTTCCCCTCCTCACCCCCCTCCCTCTGTGCCCCATCCCCCACATGCCCCCCACCCCACACAGGGTCCAGACACTGCTACTTACATCTCCAAGACTTCATTCCTGGAGGAAAGAAAAAAAAAAAACAAGAGGGGACAGTGTCAGTGGGGCATGAAGATGCCTCCTGAGACAGCCCAGCACCTCCCCATGGGACAAGGTCTTCCCCATGGCGCACAATGAGGACACAGGGCAGGGGGGGCTGCAGGGTGCTGTGGTCCCCTCCATCCCAGCTGCCCCATCTGGACACAGAGCATGGGCTCCAACAGCCCACCCCCCAGAATATTGCTACCTCCCTGAGCATCACTGCTCCTTCCCCAGGGTGGCAGAGTGGGACCGCCTGGCTCAGTGGCACACGGCTCCCTCGTGCCACCATTTCAGTTCCCCAAGTTTCCCTGGCAGCTGAACCCGTGTCTCCAGCCACCAGCTGCAGGGGGAACCGAAAGGCACCAGGGCCACCAGTAGGGACCCTGGGTGTGCTTGCAGGCAGGGCACAGCACCACGTCCTACACATCCCACATCCAACCCCAGTGTGGGTCCCAGAACATGGGGTGAGGAGGAGTGGGGCAGGCAGGGGGAAGAAGGCTGGCTGGGCAGGGATGGGGCATGGGGGGGGGGGGCTGCAAACGCTGGCTCCCCCAGGGAAACTGCAGTGTTGGAGCAGGGGAACCCCCAGCAAACGGCACAGCAGGGCCCAGCTGCAGCTCTGAGCAGCTGGAAATAAATGGGAACCACACGGTACCCTCAGGGGTCATGGCTGTGCTGGCCGTGGGGATGCCACAGGTCCCCAGAGGGATGGGGAAAGGGCCCCCGAGGGCTGGGGGGGCATCCCCGGGGCACCGGCAGCCGTGGGTGTGCGAGTGAACACTGCACCCTCGTGGCAACACCACCAGCCGTGCAGAGCATGGTGATCTGCATGGTGTCCAGCTCTGCAATGCACAAAAAATGCTGCAAAGTGGATCAGTTCTGGATTCCCTGGTTCCAGAAGGACAGGGAACTGCTGGAGAGGGGACAGCAGAAGGCCACAGAGATCATGAGGGGCCTGGAGCATCTCTCTGATGAGGAAAGGATGAGGGACTTGGGGCTTTTTAGTCTGGCTGAGGGGGGATCTGATCAACACCTATAAATACTTCAAGGGGGGTGTCAGGAGAATGGGGCCAGACTTTTTTCAGTGGTGCCCAGGGACAGGACAAGAGGGAA
>BJBW01020534.1:0-19837 GCA_004320125.1 Scolopax mira
AATTAGAAAATGTAGGATTGTGTGTAAGGAACTTATGAAAGTATAAAAACAAGCCTTCTGATGACAATAAACGGAGCTTTGTATGATCCTACATCGTGTCGGTGTACTTGCTCCCCTTCGCCTGGCCGTGACACTTCCTGATTATTTTCCTCTTCTCTGCTAAAGGGCTACTTGCTTATGTTCTGTTGCCTGCCAGCATGCTGAATCCCCTCCCCAGTACTTCTTGCCTGTGTGTCCATTCATTTTGGGAGTGCGATCAAACCTACTGTTCCCAGGTCAGATTTGAGGTTCAGCTGATGCCCTGCTCAAATTGTAATCTGCAGGATGTACAGCATTCCTGGCAAGGTGCTGAGCCTTGGAAAGTGCTCCCTGAGACAGCCTGTTTTCTGATTTCCTTTGCTCTAGGAGGTACTGGGAGAAAAACAATACCACTTGCTCCAAGCCAACTTTACTAGCTTAGCAGCACAGTGAAGGACAGTCCTGAATTACCTCTTGCACCCTGGAATCCAGGGACTGCTAAAACCTGCATCTGGGAGAGCATGTTCTCGCAAACCTGTGGAGCTGTGGGGAACCCTGCCTTATCTCCCTCTATCCTTTATCCCCCAGCAGAGGCATGGGATCATGCCATGCTGGGGGCTTGGTTGCAAGCTGATGGACCTGAAGTAACCCTAGTGCAACAGGGAAACTGATTCCCAATTTGGGACGAGAAGCGAGTATGGCCCTTTGGACTGGAAGCTTTCAAAGGTTATTTGTGCCCAGTGACCTCATGGCATGTTTCCTTCCAGCCCCTGCTGGGGTCCTCCTGTCTTTTTTGCATAATCTCCTCTGAATAAATGCACTGTGAGCAGGGCCTTCTCCTTTGCAGCTTTTGTGATGAGGAACTCTCTTCCTGTAGGTTTCTACCTTGTGGGCCCTCCCTCTCTTTTTGTGTCTGAGCTGAGGCATTTCTTTTCTCCCCTGTCTGCACCTCTTAACTTTTTCTTCTCCTCGTCTCTTGTTTTTAGCACTGCTATTGTCCTGAAAAGTATTTCAAGGAGGCAATTTGTTTGAGGGAGGCTGTGAAAATTTAGGGTTAAAACTTGTGTGAGGTTCCACAAACAGCACTACTTGGACAAGAGCTATCTCTTTGCCTGGAAGTGTAGGTTTAAATGGGTTTTTTCCTATTTATTTCTGTGCTTCTCCTCGCAAAGCTCTTTTTCTGAGGCCCTGATCCTGCTGCCACAGTGACCTTTGTGTTTGCAGAGAGACCTTTTGAAATCAAAGGTGTGCTTCATGAGCATCTACCCATCTGGAAGTGATTGCAGGACTGGGTGGGTGAAGGGCAGATGCGGGGGGGGAAGCTTTTTGACTGTGAACGGCTGCGTCTGAAGTGACCCAGGTTTGCATGCCTGTGAAAGAACATCTCAAGTGGCCTGTGTTACATCCTCAGGGGCAGGAATATACCCCATAACAGGGCACTGGGAGAGCAGCCGAGCAATCATGTAAACACCCTTTGGTTCACAGCAACCGCGTGTTTGGAGGGCTTGCTGTATATTTGTGCAGGCAGGAGAACTGGGCTTTGTTCTTAGCACTGCCCTCCCGTCTCCTACCCAGCTGCAGTTTGTAGGTAGTTGTAAATCCTAAGGAGGGGGAAAAAAATAATTTAAAAAAAGTATCAAAGCTATGCAGGGCAAGTGCGGGAAAGCCCTGAAGCCGGCAGGATGGAGATGTCTCTGTCCATTCAGAGAGCGGGCTTTGAGCGACCTGGGCTAGCGGGCTAGCCCCTGGTGGAAGGAGATGATCTTTAAGGTCCCTTCCCACCTCAACCGTGCTAGGATTCTCCCCCCACCCAGCCAGCTGCCGGGAGGGTGGGGACGCTGCTTAGGACGGAGCTCGCCCCTCGGGGGGGCGGCCGCGCTGGCCCTTTAACGGCGGGGCGGCGCGCCGGCTCGGCGGGGCCGGTCCCCGGGAAGGAAGTGACGGGGAGGGGGAACGAGGGAAGAGCCCGCCGAGGGCTTGAATGAAAAGGGCAAGCGGGCGGTGCGGCCAGCTAGCCCCGTGGGCCGGCTCCCTCCATGCCCGCCCTTCCCTGAGCCCCCGACGGGGCGTGGGGGGATGCGCGGCCCCCGGCGCCGGCTGCCGGCGCTGCCCGCCTTGCTGTGGCTGGCGCTGGCCCCGCTGCCCGGCCCCGCGGCCAGGGCCGAGCTGCGGGTGCGGGTGCGGCTGCCCGGCGGGCAGGTGACAGAGGAGAGCCTGCAGGCCGACAGCGGCTCCGACTGCATCAGCCTGGAGCTGCGGACAGCCGACGGCGCCCTGGTCACCCTCACCGCCGACTTCAGACAGGTAGGGCGTGCGGGATGAGCGGCCCCCGCTGCGAGCCCGCGGGATGCGGGGCGCCCGCGCCGCTTCGCGGGGATGCTGGGATCTCCCCTAGGGAGGATGAGGAGGAGGATGCGTGCGCTCGCCTGTCCGCTCCCGTGGTCCCCCACCCCGGTGGGATAATCCACGGCTCCCGCTCTCCCACGGTAGAGGTGGTGGATCAAGGACCCCCGCCCCGGTCCCAGCAGGGGGATTCTGGCCCTTCCCTCTCCGCAGGGCAGCAGATGGGTTTAGCAGGAAGAGTGGGTCAGGGCTTTAGCAAGTGTTTTTTCGTGGGATGAGCACTGGTGACATTGGTACACCAGGTCCTCCCGGACCTGGGACCAGCTTGGAACCTGGGAAAACCCTGCCTGAGGATCTGGAGTTGCCTCTGCGAAGCAGAGTATCCTTTTTGCGTGTGTGTGGGGAAAGTCCATCCACCCTCGTGAGGGTGTCGGGAGCTTTGTTTGCAGGCTCTGTGGGGCAATTCCCGCACGCCGTAGCGCCAAGCCCTTTAGCTGTCCCCAGTGGTGGTACAGCTGTAACCTGGGATTCCTCTGTGGTGAAAATAAGTGGTGAAGAGCCCAGTGGTATGGGTGGCAAAGCCTTCCCCACACCCAGCTGACCCAGGCAGCCCTGTTTCTCATTGTGGAATTGAGAGTAGCATAGCTTTGCATGGGTCAGGGGCCAGGCAGGAGAGTCTCTGTGTGGTGGGGAGAGCTCAGACCCCTGGATGGGGGTGTTCATGCCCTGCTGTATCTCTAGGACATCTCTCCCTGTGGTGCCTGTGGGGTGCAGTAGTTCCTTAGGTGGGCTTCTGCTGTCTTTGGGAGCATACATGTGAGTTTGTGGTGTGGGAAGTGTCTGTGGGAGTGACAGCAGCTCTCCTGTAAGGTGCTGGTAGAAGCCATGGTGACTTTGGACATGATGGCATGCTCAGTCTACTCCACCATATGTGCAGGGAAGCAGTCCTGTAAAAAAAATAATCCAAGAGACAGCACACTAGGGGAGTTAAGGGAGAAAGGAAGAGCTGTTAAGCCTGCAGTTTGCAAACTTGCATACCACAGTGTACTCCTGGCCAAGGGACATCCAAGCTCATTACAGATCCTCTTTGGGATGTGACTTGGGGACTTCTGGTGTTGTGAGCTGTTGTTTGTTGCAGCATTTTTCACTTCTTTCAGCTCTTCTCAAGGGGAGCTTGGTCTGAAAGCACATCTACAAACCCAAGAGAGTCTATGTCAGCTCTTCTCTCACTTTCATCCTTATTGACATTGAGCTCCTTCTAGGGACAAGTTCTCTGAAGTTATCTTGACTTCAGGACGTTAAATCCTTAGCTCCATGCATTCCCTCAGCTCCTGCTGGAAGTACACAGGAGATGATTCCTGGAGGCTTTGCAAGCACCAGACTTGCAGAAGTCCATTCCTAATCTTCATTTTTAGAACAGTTGGGTACTGAGAACCCAGAGAGTTGGGTTCTCTCTGGTTTATGACTTTGCTTGAAAATAGCTGGAAAAAAAAAAAAAGCCAGGAAGACAGAAAGGATGATGGAGATGAATTTGCAGTGCAGTGAGTAATGATGTGTGTAGGCAGCTGCCTGGCCAGGCTTCCCGTTCTGACCTGTTGTCCTGGCTACACACAGTCATTTCCCTGCTCTGCTCTGGTGCTCGTCTCTCTAACATTACACAACTTCTCCTCTCCAGAGGAGTGGTCTTGGGGCTCTTAGCCTTGGAGAAAGCAGCTGGCGTTGTTGATCTGGCTTTCCTGAGCTAGATTGTGTGGTCATGCTGTGGCCAGGATGCTGGGGTTTTTGCATAAATGATTTTTTCCACTTCTCTGGCTTAAACTGCAGGGGGTTAGTCCAAAAGCAGATTTGTTTTGTTTTGTTTTTTCTTTGATGATGAGGATTTACTGCTAGACCAGGGGCTGGAGAAGAGTTATAATGAGATCAAGGTTTATTTCTCTGTTCTGACAGTGGTAGAAGCTGGCTGGGACTTGAGCAGTGGTTAGTCTTCCACAGAGATGGAATTTTAATTTCTCTTCCACCCCTGTTTCCCTTCCAGAGCTGAACCTGAAGGAGTTGTGTCCTCAGAGTGCACCAAGTGGCTTTTTCTCATTCACTAGTGTGGCACAAACTGGTTACTGGGAGTCCAAACTGGGACTTGATGGTTTTTGGGTAGTGCAATAGTGAAGGCTATTTCTTTTCTTGCAGTTTGAAAAACTGTGATGAAAACACTTCTTTTCCTGTCTAGTACTGTCAGGCATGAAATCTTTGCAAAAAAAAAAAAGGGGAGGAGGAGGACAGCAACCTTAAATGTTGTGACTAATTTGAATAGAATGATCTTGCCAGTTGCTAAACAGTGGCCTGAGAACAAAGTGGATGGTTTTATTCCAAGGTCAGCACAAAATATGGAGAATTTCTTTTTCCTTTCGATGTCTGGAAAAGTTGTGTTGGAAACACAAGGGAGAAAGCATGAGTAATGGTATTTTAACACTTGCACTGCTAGTCCTTTTAGTTTCATTATTAATAAAGCTGATGTTATGTGATAGTCTGGTGTGGTGCTTTGAGAATTTCCTTATGCCAGGGGTCCATCATGTTAGGTGCTAAATGACCAGGTGATACAGAAATGTGTTTGTCCAAAGATGGTATCTGCATAATTTGGAAAGCAGTCTCTTTTCTGTAGAGATACCAAAAATAAAAAAGGATCATTCAGCACCCTCTGGGAGGGCAGGAAGGATGTTTATTACCCTGAGTTGTAGTGAGGTACCTGAAGATGCTCTCTCTTGAGCAGACTACTCAAGTGTGGGTGCTGGGGATGGAGAGCTGAACTCCTTCCTTAGACCAGAGCTGCCTTCTGCTTGCTCCACGACTTTGGGGAAGTCACTTGTTGGGGAGGATCCAATTTCACAAGTAAAGCAGTCTCTGGGAGTTACTTTTAGGCATCTCTCTGGTTCTGGGAGCTGAGCATGAGGATGTTTTTCCAAGCATCTCAGAGCATTGTTGGATTTCTGGCTGCTCATGACTTGTAAAAATCAAAGTCAAACCTCATTGTGTCTGAAAATGTGCTCTTTTTTTTGCACCAAATTGCCTTCATTCTAGCCATTTCCAGTAGGAGAGGGGTTAAAAAAGCATAATCCCTAGCCAGCCAGAGTAACTCAGCTGGCTGGACCCCCAGTGTGGGTGCAATAACACATTCTCTATGTTCTACAAAGCAGGACAACTTTCTGGCCAGCTCTAGCTCTTCCCCTGGGGGAGTGCAGGCAGGGACCTGACCACAGCAAAGGCAGTAAGGAATTGGGCCCCAGAGTAACAGTGCCCCGAGCAGTGTGTCCTGTTGTATGTACCCCCCACTCTGAGCAGGCCTGTGACAGCAAAGACAAAAGTTGTGGTCCCACAGCAGCACTCATGTCCTTGGGGAAGAAAAAAATTGTCAGGAATGCCAAATGGGTTGCAGGGAGGAAGGCATTGAAATAATTTATTTCCAAGGGAACTGGCTTGCTCCACTCAACGTGGAATCGAGATTCTGGGTTGGGATCTAGACCACACAGGCTTGTATCTGCTGGATAAACCCTAGAAATGGAGGTTGGATGGTTCTCACACCCCAGACGACAGTCCTCAGAGGAGCTGGCTGAGGGCAGCATGAGGAGGGAGGAAGTTCCATGATTTCCCCGCTCCTCCTTGCAGGCTAGTTCTTTGCTGGACCTCCCTTCGGTAGGTGCAGGTGAACTGGGCTGTTGGGAGCTCGGTGCACTGATTTCCTTTCTGTCTTTAGGAAAGAGGAGCTGCTTTCCCCTTGCTGTGTAAGCCAAGACTGCGGTTAGCTCTGGTGCCATGGTTAGAGCACGGCTGCAGAACTGGTTGTTCTCTGTTACACCAAGCCTGTGTCGTCCAGACCCTAAACAATAGCAGTAATTGTGTGCGGGGCAGGGTCAGGGATCCTCACTGCCACCGAGATGAGTTCACCCGGAGAGTCCCCACGTTGCAAAGGCAATGTTCTGCTGGGACTTGTTCCCTGCCGGGAAATTTTGCGGAAACACAGAATTAAAGGTGCCGTTTCTTGCCTTGGCTGGGTACCTACCTTGGCACGGGTTCACCCTAGTGCTGCTGGTGGGAAAGAGCTGAGGTGGCTGGGGAGGGAAAGGTGCTCCCCGAGTAGGGAAAAACTTCAGTGTCTCTTTCCATGTGAGCAGCACGACATATTTTTGATGTGACAAGCTTTGGTTCTTGCTCCACCTGAGGCTGCATAGCTGGTAAGCTGGGGAAAACCAGGTGAGGCTTTGAGACAGAGAAGTGAAGCAGGGCTGGGGAGAAGAGGAGGCTGACTTCTTGGTCAGGAGAGGGGGGGGTCACCACAGGGTATGTGTCTCCCAGAAAACAGACTGGCATGCAGCACAGTTTTAGCCTTGCTCTGAAATCCACTGTAAGGGTTGTTTTGGGTTTGCTTGGAGCCAGGTAGAGGTGGGATTGCTCACAGTGCCAGCAAACCTGGGATATTCCTGTCTTGCCTAGTACCTCCCTTGGTATCAACAGATGTGCTGAAAGCCCCTGAGGCTAGAGCTAGAGTTGCTTCCTTTAGATGCCATGGAGTGAGACGAGGAGGAGAAGAAATGACCCCCTCGCTGGGGACCCAAGCCGAGCATAGGGGGATATTTGCAGGCTCCCTGAAACTAAAAGCCAGATGAATTGATGCCTGTATAGAAGTCAGTGCTGCCAGAACAGGATATAGGGAGGTTTTGCTATTGAACAAGGTATTCTGCGAGTCTCTGTGAGGTAACTATGACTGGTTTCTAAGCTGGTTTTGGAGATGGGCTACAATCCATGTCAGATGTCAGAAGCACTCTATATAAAATGCCAAAAATTATTGACCATATTATTGGCAGAAAAGAGGGTCAGCTGCAGCTGATTATAATGGGTTCCTTCTGGCTTTAACAATTTGACTTCCATTTCTATTCCAAATGCTGTCGGGTTCAGAAATTAGTAATTTCTTCTCCAGGATACCAGTTACTGAGAAGCAAAGGAGGGAAGGCAGCAGAGGAAATTTGGGACTGCTTGCCCTAAGCAATGCATAGAGATAATGGCTATGTGATATTTGTTTAACAAAACAAAATGAGACTCCATGGAGGCTCCCATGTTGGTAAAGGACAGAAATCCCTGGCTGTTGTTTGAGGAAGCCATGGATGTGACCTGACAGCAATTTGTCTTTACCACAGTGGGATTGCGAAACCCCTTACTTCTTTACAGACGCCGATTATTATGCTGCAGCCCTTTGGGTGGGATTGAACCTGGGACTGTACCCCTGGATTCAGGTAGACAAATTATGAGACCTTTGACTTTGTTCTTTTGATTGGAGCCTTTCTCTTTGACCTGGCTTCTCGGTTCACCCCACAGGTGTCAAAGATCCGTGACGCTTACTCTGTTTATTTATCTCTTTGTCAGGAGGTGAAGATCTTCCGTGCCTTAATCCTCGGGGAGCTGGAGAGGGGCCAAAGCCAGTTCCAAGCACTGTGCTTCGTCACACGGCTTCACCGCAACGAGATCATCCCTAGTGAGTCTATGGCAAAGCTGCGGCAGGTAAGGGGCACCCTGCAGCTGGCTTCAGGGCCAGCTCCATCCTCCCATTCATCCAGGGTTTCATAGAGCTTTCCTGCCTGGATACTCTTCCCAGGCAGCTGCCCAATGGTTCAGCTATTAGACCCACCTTTGACCACCACTCCTGCTTGAACGACTCAGTATTAGACTGAGTTCATCAATAGTATTGATCCTGATCTACTAATAACCTAGAAGGAAGCATGATTTAGTTCAGGCTCTTCTGCAGCAATCACCATGAAAACCCTTGCCCCACATTGCCTGATGAACTAAGCACTGATTTGTGACTGTTCCTCATGACACACAACTGAGAAACAATCACAGGCAAATCAGAGCAGTGATAAACTATCATCGGTTTCAGCAGCAACAAGAAGGTTTGAGTGCCTTCCCTCCAGATAGGATACATTTATAGAGGAGCATCCATTTACATACCTTCTTATGTTGGCATGAAATAACGATGTACTATAAGGAATTGTTTATGGCAACCAGGATTCAAGTTTTCATTGTTTCTTCCTCTGTAGAAGAATCCCAGGACAGTGCGGCAGGCTGAGGAGGTGCGGGGCCTGGAGCATCTCAGCATGGATGTAGCTGTCAATTTCAGCAAGGGGGCCCAGCTCAGCTCTCACATCCACAATGTCTGTGCAGAGGCCAAAGAAGCAATTTACACCCGAGAAGAAGATGTCAAATTTTGGCTGGAGAAAGGTAAGTTTCCTTCGGTTTCAATGGAACTGTTCCTGTGGGCAAGTTGGAGCTCTGCTGTGATCTCCTGCCAGGTTTCTGGTGATCACCACTTTGGCTTCTCTTTCACTGTGGATAAGGCATGCACATCACTTGCTTGCATGTCACATTGCACTGGTCTCATTTCTTAGCCCCTGTGACTTCTTTAGGTGGTGCTCTCCTAGTGAACCTAATTAGGCAGGTATTTTCAAAATAACTCTTCACCTGGTTCATCACCCGAAAGAAATATGTTGTTTACACATTCTGTCTTATCTTTTGGCTTAGTTGCCCTATGGCCTTTTCTCCTCCCATGGTTCCTATTCAATCTCCTGTCCAAACAGTACACTCTGTCCAACCTCTTTCTCCGGGGCTGTTCTGGAGACTGTGTGCAGGGAGCAGCTCTCTCTTCAGTGGCTCTCTCCTTTGGCCTTGCCTCTCAGCAGCGCCCTGAGCCGTGACTTTCTTCTCTCTCCCGCAGGGATGGATGGCTCCATGTTCGAGGTCCTGCCGCAGACGTCTGACCTCCCTGACCTGCAGCGCTGCAAGCTGTGTGTGGACCGCTGGAAACCCTGCATTTGCAGCTACTCGCTGAGCATCGAGTGGTACCCGTGCATGCTGAAGTACTGCAAGAGCCGTGATGCCGGTGGCAAGGTTTCTTCTTACAAATGTGGCATCCGCAGCTGCCAGAAGGGCTACACCTTTGATTACTACGTGCCGCAGAAGCAGCTATGTCTCTGGGATGAGGAGACCTAGCAGAGACAGGCCAGACCTCTTCAAGGGGCAGCTCACCTGCCTCCTGCCACCATTTATGATGCTAAGGGCCTCCTGGAGCTGGCTGCTCCAAAGAAGGAATGCGGTTCACAGCGGTGCCTCGTACCAGGAGAGTTCTCTGTGTGTGCCTTTCCTTCTGGCCCCTGTGACTCCCTCTCTACCTGATGCTGCCTCATACTGTGATAAATGGGCTCAGCTCACCACATGTTGATGCTCTCCTGCCAGCTGCCAGGAGATGCGTCTTCCTGGAAGAAGCAGGAGACGCACGTTTCTGAGGTGAAACACTGTGGGGGGCGGGTGTTTTGCCCCACTCTGGAGGTAGCAGCTGTGAAAGGGGGCAGCTCTGGTCAGTTATCAGCCTTGAGCATCCTGATGAGTGGGCAGGGCAGAGGAGAAATGATCTTGATGACCTAGGTTGTCAAACATCTATGCCACTGAAGAAGCCCCTTCACTGACTTCACCTCCTGGTGACACAGCAGCGTTTCCCAATGGGAAAACAGCTGATTTATGGGACCACATACCCTGAGCATAGAAAGTACGAAGCTTACCCAAAACCTGTAGTTCTTTCTAGTGCCTGACTGGCTGTTATATCCCTCCTATGGCTAGAAGGTATAATGGGGGGGTATATCCCAGCAATGAGTTCTGCCCCTAAAGGGCTCGTGATTTGGGCTCTAATTAATTTCTGTTTAGTCTAGTGAAGGCCCAACTTCTTATGTTGGCCCTGTGACTCTCCCACTAGGAAAGAAACATCTAGAGACTTGTGACTGCCATCATAATACTGTGGTTGCGGGTGGGGGAGGATGATCCCAGGTGGGTTCACATTTTGAAGAAGACAACATTCTACATCTACATCGAGTTTTGTGTCCTACTCTGCCAGCTATTCACCAGAAGCTCTTAGATAATTGTACTGCTTTGCTGTGCCTTGGTTTAACCTATATGTGGAACAGGGACCACACTGAAGCTGACCTTGGCGCTGGTATATACCTGGAGGGTGTCAGACAAAAAGCACTGCAGGAATGAGTGCTGCCTGGTTCCTGTGTCCTCTCCCAATCAAGTCGGAACAAGCAGGGAGGAGAGAGAGGGGCTGTACCTCTGTTGAAAAGCCTTCACAATGTGCCTTTTTGTCTAAAATACGGGAATTTTTGACACAGAATTTGGTCACAACTATTTTTGTATTGATCACTTAAGGGGGGAGAAGGGAAAGGAATTTTAATATTACAACATGAAGTAAAACAAACTTGAAATAATTTTTTTTTAAAGACAAATTATTTATCATTTGTAAGGTAAAATAAACTGATTTTTTTAAAAGCATCTCTGGCCTAAAAGATTTTGTGTGTTGTAATCTGCGCGTGATCCAGTTGTTTCGGTTCTTGATCAAGAGTTACTCCTTTATGGGTAAGCCTTAAGCCTGCAGCTGGAACACTGAAGACCCATGGATGGGGGTGGAACATCCTCCTATGCAGTGTGACCGCAGCACTTACCGATGTGCTCCTGCATCTCAAGCATCTCTGTCCACCCAGCCCCTCAGTAGGGAGACAGCTTAGATTCATCTCAAGCTACCATGGAAGCTTTGCACCTGAGCTGTGGTGAAGTAAAAGAGCAGAGGCAGGACCTGGGGTTAAGCAGGCTGGTTCCTGCTCTTATCTCCCAATGATGGTGGGATCCCACAAGGGGAAATTATGCAGATGTGTCTGGAGGCTTGTCTGGGTCTAGCAGCCTCAATAAAGTATTCTTTGACTATTCCTCTGCAGCCATAGCTGGGGGGAGATGAGGGTGTGGAGTTCTGGACCAGCTCTTAGCTCAGTGGCTGATGGAGGGAGAAATGTGGAGTGCTGATTCCCCCTAGTGTGGTGAATGCAGAGATGGGACAAGGACTTCAGCAACTTTAGCCCAGCTCCTTTTGAGCTGCCAAGGCAACTTACCCCTTTACTGGGATTTCTGGGGAAGCTGAAATTGCTTCTTTTTTGCTTACATAGTCAGTATTTACAGAGTGGGGCGTTCTCTACTGCAGTAGGACACTGTGGGAACTGCTTCTTAGAGTTAAATCTGTGTGGTGACTGTGAGCAGAACGGGAGAGGATCACAAGGCGGCTGTGTGGCTTTCTGTGTGGAGCCCTGTGTGCCCCATTTCCACCGTTGCCTCCTGTACGGGGCTGCTGGGAGGGCACATGGGCTTGCTCTGCATCACATCCCAGTGAGCTTGAATGCACTTAATTTGTAGTGATCAGGCTCTGGGGTACCTGGGCCATGGAGACATCCCAGATCCTTCCCTGGATCTTTTTGGCAGCACTGAGCTGCGAGTATTCCCAGGCCACCTCGGGAAAGCAGGATGCCACACAGCAGTGCCAAACCATCGCCTCGGCTCTGTGGGGTGATGGAGGAACCTTTTATGAGCTGGATCCACATCCAGCGGTGCAGGTCAGGGGTTGTTTGGAGCTTCTGCATGCAGCGGGGCCAGTGCTGTGTCCTTGGGGGGGGGCATCAGCTAAGTGATGGATAGGGACGATAAATAGCGATGGGCAAGATACACCAAGCTCAACTCAATAGTCATTTCTTTTGCGCCTACCCCTGAGGGGTAGCTGAGCTAGCACTGCGGACTATACAGGATTTGGCCCTTGAGACACTGGCTGGTATTGCTGAGGGGACCTTGAAAGCTATTGTACTTCCATGCTCCAGCCTTACTTAGGTGAAGGTAGGCCACTGCATCCCATTAAACTGGGGAAATCAGGTGGCCAACACTTTGTTAAGCTCTGGCCTAACTCCCATTAACGCCACTCACAGGAGGATCCCAAGTTCTGCTGTGGGTAGAAAGTTATGCAGCCCTTTGTGAAGCAGGACAGTGTCACTATCCCATAGGATAGAGAAGCAGTCCTCGCTGGAAGCAACTAGAGGCTAAGAGTGAAATGGATGCTTTGGCAGGACTGGAATGGGTTTACCTTGTTCATGTTGAATTCCTACCCCATCCTCACCAAGAGACATTCACTGAAAGGTCTCTACTTCCTTAGCAACATAAAGGCTTCTATGAAGTATACACAAGGCTGCCAATAGCTGAAAATGTCCATCTGCTTCTGATCCCATCCCCTGAGATGCTTGGTGTTGCTGCTGTCAGAACAGAGGTATTAAAGCAGATACACTGAAAGGTCTGTCAATATTACAGAGCTTGCTGTGCAGGCGTTCATAACCTGACCATAAAAGCTGAAGCAGGGCAAACAAGGTCCCCATGCCCTCAAGTGGGGAAGTATCACTTTCTTTTTATTTTGCAAACAAGGAAACAATTTTTTTTTCTGCTGCCTGAAGTTTTTCTGAGTTGCAAATGGTGCCACAGAGACAGAGTTTGGCCAGATAAGGAACAGGAAAATATTTACCTGGTCAAAGAACTGTTACTGATTGAGTTTAGCAAGAAGGCGGAATTTATTTTATATGTCACGGTAGCTTAAGCTGCAATCAGGCAGGCAGCACAGTGCAATTCTGAGGTCTACAGCCATCAAGGCAGGTTCAGGATCCTTCCACAGCCTGGTCTGTACCTGCAGAAGAAAGGCATAATAGGTCTAGAAAGACAATCCAGCAGAGCTCCCAACTCTAAGCACCTCACTCCCTCACCACCAAATACAGGGCAGAGAAGGCAGACTTGAACATTGTTCCACAGTGCTGTAACACTCTCCCTACCAGCACTTCCCACAAAAGCCTACCTAGCCCGTTTCACACAACCACACAGCTTTGTGGAACCCATTACAAACACCATACACATCATTGCCAGAATTCAGAAATTGTACTGCTGTTACTTTTAACTATTTCACCTAGTAAATTTCTAGGAGATCAGAATTTTTTAAATTTCTCACTCACCCTTTCTGTAAAACCAGAAGCACTCTTCCCCACTAAAATATGTGCTTCTCTGCCTCAGTAATTTAGGCCTGCTAGCAAATACACAAAACTTGGGAAAAGCAGCAGCACTATGCTGGTTTCCATAAGCACACTGCAGCAGAAAGGCAATGCTACCCTCTAGTGCTTCCTAGCAGGATAACCAGCTTTATCACTAACCAGAACTCATGCAGTGGCTATAGGCCATGGATATTAACATCCTGCTGCTTCCCACACACACCTCCATACAACCCAACTTAACCTGCATCAGGCAGTTTTATCACTGAGAGAGCCCAGCACCCTAAAATACTACACTAGAGAGGACAAACCACACTGACTAACCTACCCCTTCACCTCAATAACACAGACCACCTTTGCCATGGAAAGCTATTAAATACACATAGCAAGGGGCTGTGCTCACACTCACCTGTGCAGGCCAGGGAGCTGTTTTCTTACCCTCCCCTTGTTAGAGCTGTTTGTGACTCAGCTGCTTTGAGCGTAAATTCACTCATGTATCTCCATAGCAAGAGCAATTAACGTAGTATTAAGGAGAATGGGAGAATAAGCTAGCTCTATCAAATCATTACTTTGCATAAGGAACACACATGGAGACTTCAGGGAAGTCTTTGTTGGCCCTTCACACTCGATTAATTCACATGTACAAAGCTTTGCTTCATTTGAATGAAGCTTCTTGTGATTTATTTCTAATATATTTTCAGAAATGTAGCCCTGACCTGCCAGCACAGACATGAATTGCATTAAAATAGCCTCTGGGTTGGTTCCTAGCATTTATTTACTGTTCTTGTAGTAAACAGCAGATTCTGTTGTTTGTGGTGCTTAATAAATCCCCTTTTGTTAAGTGTGTGTTTCTAAGTAGAGCCCTCCCCTGTGTCAGTGTACATGCATGGTTGTAGTAGCAATGTTTTCCTCTGACAGTATGTGTTTTTCATTTGATTCTTTCCCTGTCTATCTCATTTTGCTGATCTCTGCCTTGCCTCTGACTTTTACCAACCGAGCTTTCAGTTTTTCCTTTGGTTACAAATAACTTATTCTTCAGAGGTTTTTTTGAGTTTACTAATATGCAGCCTCAGAAACACCTGTAAGTACTTCAAGTTAAGATAGCAGCAAGAAAGAAAGAATCTCATTGAATAAGATGCATAGAAACACGCGTATTTCCCCTAGGTAACAGCTGCATGGATTCCAATGACATGTATTTTGAGGAATACATTTTCATTACTATTTCCTAGCCTAAGCCTAGATCACAAAGTAAAAAATAAATAATCAATTCTATGGAAACAGTAAACCGACATTTTGTGTAAAATGACTGGATCATCACAAACATCCTCCACTGCTTGCAAAGTACAGTACTATGTAAATAAACATGGTAGATAAAGTAAAACAATTGACTTTATCCTTGCAATAAAAAGGCGACATAGTTGTTCAAAAGGTTTCTGAGACAACATATGAACTTAAGTAGCAATTTTTTAAAATAATCTCATGTTTATAACTTTGTTTTATAAGCTTTATAATCTCATATTTTATAATCTTGTTTCAGGCCTCTAAATATCTCAGAAGGCTCAGTTTTAGCAATCTAGGAGAACAGACTGGCCAGTGTTTTGGATCCAGGAATTTCAAGGCAAAGAAAAGTACAAATCTTGCCACAGGAAGAGGAAGGGTGCAAACTTAAGAAGCAGAGCTAGAAAAAAATAGCATAAATCTTTTTTTTTAATCCACATTTTTCTCTACTACTGCACAGGAAGGGGAGAAAAGGGGGATTTCATAAGCTGTTTTTTAAAAAACACCAAGGAGAGCACTGATAATAGCAGTTAACTTGCTAGTCATATACTGTATAGAAAGGTATTATCATGTGTAAAGGGCCTAAAATATTTTGTTTAGAATTCAACTCCAGAATCATATAAATGCAAAGGTTAATGGATTTGATCAAAAAAATCAGGCTGGGATGCATCTGTGTGCTGCTAATTGTCACTCAGGTGGTGCCAATGAGGGCTCCCGCCCCCGGTGCAGCTGGGATCCCTATAAGTAGCTTCCCAGGGCTGTGTGGGAGTTTTTGCTTGTGCTGCAGTCTGGTGTGAGGGAGATGAGAGTTGCTGGAGGAGGCCTCAAAACATTCAGGATTACAACTTCAGAGAAGAATAGGCAGATACAGGTATTTGTCTAGTGGTTGGGCATAAGTATTTTCAGAAGAACTAAATTTCAGAGTTCCTAAGGTATTTTTGGGGGTTGTAAATTTTATAAATGAGCTTACATTTTATTTAAGTGGTTACTTAGGGTGGGCATGATATTCATGAACTTTTGTTCTAGCTCTGAGTTAGCAGTTATAATGCTGAGGGAGGGCTAGTAAGGCTGGGTGGTCCTGGAAGTGTTGTAATGCTAGTGGGAGCCCTGCCTGAGCAGGAAAGTCAGGTAGTTTGCGAAAAGGATACAAAGGGATGGTGCTCTAGGCTTAGCTTAGTCTGGGTGGTGTGATGCTGTTGAAAAACAGATGGTTAAGCCCACGATAGTAGCTTGCTTTGGCTTTATTTAGGCCACATGCTCGTGTGCCTACTCTGGATTAAATACTTGAGTAAGTTTACCCAGTGGTTGTACCTTAAAGGTGCATAAGTGCTGTATGCCTTTCTGGGGACTCTATGCTGGGGCCACGCTGCCTGGGCTGCTGCTTCCTGAAGAGCACCAGAGCTGTAAGGGGCTCTGAGCACAAGGCAGGAGCTTTCTGGACAGCCTATTTGGCCAAAGGCCTTTTTAATGGCTTCAGGCATGGGCATCTCTCCTGGACCTCACTGGGCACAAAATAATGCCATGAAAAGCCTAGAAAAACAACTGAAGAGAGAAAGCTGCTCTGCCAGACCTGGTATTGTGTCACTGCTAGTATTGGCAAATTGCCTGCTATACAGCTGTCCCCTGCTTTGAGACTGTTCCCTTCCAACTAAGTTTCTACTAGCTTTTTAGGGTATAGCTGTAGCAGATGGCTATTTTGCATCTAGTTAGCACTGGATCCACATGTTGGTGGATCACCTGACAACAAAGGTGTTACCCAGACCAATGCACAAACAGATTTTAGTTCCATTTGCTGGTACATGCTGAGCTGTTTGTGCTGGCTGTGTCAGCTGCAGGAGTGCAGATGATAGCCTATCTGGCATAAACCTGCTGGGACAAATCTTTCTCCTTAAAAAAAAAAAAATAAATAAATTGATCACACCTGACTTAGCAGAGTGAATTTGCACTGATTCAGCATTTCTTGTTGGCACATTGGTAGCAGGCACCCAAGGCCTGAATGTGAGCTTCCAGTTCCACTAAACATCAGCTCTTTAACTCATAAGAGTACAAAAACACTCCAGAGCAGGTAATTCATCAGTTGGCTATGGGGGGCCCTGTTTTGCCTTGCTCAGGGGTTCTTCTTGAGGCTCTTGATTATTGGAAACTTGAGTCCCCTGAAATTGATCATTAGATAGCTCACCACCTCACCTGTGAGGGGTCACAATATAATCTTTTGCCTATTGATGTTAGTCTGGTCTTCAAAGCCTCTGTGCCAAGATAGAGGTGATGGAGTAGAGGGACTCAGATGCCACCCTGGTATTCAACATGTGCCTGCTCAATGCTCAAAGTTTTCCCTTATGAGCCATCTGAAGGGTATGGCCAGTGGCTCGCCCTGTGATCTTTCAGACCTGAGTAAGTTTTACAAGCAGAGATGACTTTACCCTGGTGCTGCTGCAGAATTAAGGTTGCTGGCATTTGTCTCTGGCAGTTTTGCCCACCTCTTAAAATGACTGCAGTAGTTGGTAGGATCCCCAGGGCATTATCCATGGGAGTGCAGTCTGCCCCAGAATTTTGATTTAAGGAAAACTTATTTTCCTGCTATCCATGAGAACCTCTGTGAAGGTGGAAAGATCAGAGATCTAGAAAACAAAGGCTTAAAAATATGTGGAAATCCAGTCTTATTTCCTGAACTTCTCTAGTATTTTCTGACCATGCATACCAGTGCAAAGCAGCATCCTCCCTTGGGAATTATTACTGGCAGAGGGATGATACTGCCGAAGCATTTGTTTCTGGGAAAGCAGCAGCACAAATGTGGAAGAGATTAAAATGGATGTATTTGTGTAAAAGCTCATCTTAAGTGGGCGTGTACAGTTGAAAACTCCAGGAAATCACATGGGAGCACATAGTGCTTATTTAGATTTTATTAAGAAAAAATATATAAATAAAGGAGATGAGAGGGCCTGTTGTGTTCAGCCTGTGGCCTGCTGTGGGCTGTCTGGAGTGAAACAGAGGGAGTCCCCCAGGGGTCTGGCAAGGAAGGGAAGGTGGGAGATGTGTTGGGGCCACGGTCCTGGTGATGGAAGAGGCCTGAGGGCCACGAGGGGGATAGCAGGTATCCCGTGTGTTGCTGGGGGGCTGTGAGTGTCCTGAGGGCCATGAAGAGGATGGCGGGTGCCCCAAGTGTCACTAAGGGGGCTGTGTCATGAGGGCCACGAAGGGGGTGGTGGGTGTCCCGTGTGTCGCTGAGGGGGCTCTGAGTGTCCTGAGGGCCACAAAGGGGATGGCAGGTGTCCTGTGTGTTGCTGGGGGGGTGTTGTGAGTGTCCTGAGGGCCACAAAGGGGATGGCGGGTGCCCCGTGTGTCCCTGAGGGGCCTCTGGGTTACCTGAGGGACACAGAGGAGGTGGCAGGTATAGACGAGGGTCACCTGAGAGACGCGGGGGGCGTGTCGCTGTTTTCCCGCCGCTGGCCGGACCTGTTCTTGGCGCGGGCCGCAGGGAGGCGCTTCCCGCCGTTGTAGGCTGTGGAGGCGGCGGGTTTGAAACGCCGTCGGCGATGGCCGAGCCTGCTCCGGCTTCGACCCCAGGGACGGCAGCCCAGGTGGCTTAAACTCGGGCCGAAGTCATGGGTGCGCTTTTCTGGGTTTGATATCGGGCCTTGGAGTCGCCCTGGGGTAATTTTGGGGCTGTTAGAGAGGGTGTGGAGGGAGGGAGTGTTGGGCAGGTGCCTCAGAGGGCACCACTGTCTTTCGGTGGGAGCAAAATCTGAAGTAATTTATGGGGGACAGGTGACATTTCCCAGAGGAAATACAAAGTAATTCATATAAAACGGGCAACAAAGTCGGTGAAGTGTCTGGAGAATAAATCATATGAAGAACAATTGAGGGAGCTGGGACTGTTTAGTTTGAGGAAGAGGAGGCTGAGGGGAGACTCTACAACTACTTGAAAGGACACTGTAGAGAGGTTGGTGCTGGTCTCTTCTCACAGGTAATTAGTGATAGAACAATAGGGAATGGATTCAAGCTGCAACAGAGTAGATTTAGACTGAACATTAGGAAAAAATTCTTCACAGAAAGAGTAGTCAGACACTGGAATAGGCTGCCCAGGGAGGTGGTTGAGTCACCATCCCTGAATGTGTTTAAGAGTCATTTAGAGGTGGTGCTGGGGGATATGGTGTAGGGAAGAACTTTCTAGAGTACGGTAGATGGTTGGACTTGATAATCCCAAGGGCCTTTACCAATCTAGATGATTCTATGAAACAAAATGGCCTTCTTTGGAGTGGTGCATCTGGGGTGGTTTAGAGGAGAGAAAAGAAAATTTCTGGGAAAAGGTCTGACTTGAGTCAGAAAAGACAGGCAGCATTTTTTACAAAAAGCCTGGGATAGCTTAGAAGAGATGGAGGTGACATTTTTAGCTGAAAAGCTAAATTGGGTAATTTAGAGGGGATAAGCTGAGCATTTTTGTAGGAAAATCTGAGGTAATGTGAAGGCAATATAGGTGGCATTTTTGAGGGAATAACTGAAGTAACTTAGAGGGGACCCAACATAAAATTTTTATGGACAATTTGAGGGACCCCAGAATGAAAAGGGACAGCACTAAAAAGGGAAAGCTTTAGGTTTCTTAACAGGGACAGAAACAGTGTTTTCAAGAGATAAGTGTGAGGTAAATGAGACAACAGGGAAAGCTCCATCATTCATCAGAGGAATATAGAGAATAGCTAGGATGGTGTGAGCATGTTTCAGGGCAACATATCAGACACCTTAGAGACAACATTGGAAATGTTTTTCTGATAGAAGATATGATGTTAGAACATGCTGAAAGTAGCAGAAAGGATGAAGATGTTACCAGGCATTGTTGAATGAGGATTCTGAATTTGTATTGTTCTTTTGGCTCTAGGAACTAAAGTAGAGCAAAGCTAAAAAGAGGAATTTAAATGAAAAAAAAATCATCTATAGCAGGTGACATAAAAAGTGACAAATTATGTTTTCCACTATTTAGAGTACTGTATAGAGGGTTCAACAGAAATTCATGAATGGAATATGATGAGCAGAAGGAGGATCATTGAGTACTTGATGGTGGCTTAAGCAAGATGTGTTCCATCAAGAAATGGAGAGGGGAAGAAAGGGAACAAAGATAGAAGGCTAGGGCAAAACAAGAGTAAGTGGGAGTAAAAAAGTGTAGTAGTTGGAAGTAAGTCCTTCTTGGGCCTAACTGTGTCCTCCCTCCTTGGTGGCAGCTGGCCGAGAAGCAAGAAGAGGCAGCGTGTGGAACGGCGTGGCAAGAGTGAGCGAGAAGAGGA
>BJBW01020550.1:9148-23758 GCA_004320125.1 Scolopax mira
AAGGATAAAGATACTTTCTCCCCTAATGGATGAAATGGACTTTTGCTGGGTACTTCAGGATTTTTGGTGAATTTAATAGGCTGATGCCTTTAAATGCATCCATTCTCTGGTATAAAATCACCATCTCGTTTTGCCCGAGGGTCTTTTCAGCCACCCAAGTTATGTCTTAGCTGTAATTACAGGGTGGGGTAAAGTTTGCAACTGCAGAGAGGTTTCAACAGTCTCAGCATTTTGTTACACAAACCAGGTATTTTGGAGGCTGAGGGTAACAGTTACCAGCTCCCTTTCCCAGAGAGGAGGAACACAATCCTCAAATGCTAAATAAAGTCTCAGAGATACTGTATGAAAACACAGTGTAGTAACGGGGTGTTTCATCTTGGGAGAAAAGTTCCTGGAGTGGGGTTAGTTCTTCCTGCAACTGCTGACCAGCAGAGGGCAAAATAAGACAATGAAGACCCCAATTTTTTTGAAGAGTCATTTTATTAGAATAAAAGCATATAATAAAAATCCTCTGTCAGTCCCCCAGTGATCCTTTTGAAAGCCTGTGAATACATTTACATGTTCTCTTTTTTTTATCTCTTAAGCACTCCCTCCCTCGTTCCTCTTTAAAAAGGTCTCCTTTTGGCTTTTTGCATTTATCTCAATTATGCTGGATCATTACGGACTCAATTTACCAAGGAGGATAACATGCTTTCTGATTGACACGTGACCCATTCTGGGTTAAGAAGGTCAAGCAAGACTACTTTATTTTTTTTCATCTCGCAATTAAGAATAGCAAGGCAGAGCATCAGATCAGGGAAGAGCATTCATTTTCCTTTTATATATATATATATGTATTATTGCATCTCAAAGTTTTAAAATCTCTGAAAAGATTGAAGTATTTTTCCCTCCTAAAGTTTCAGCGTGATTTTCCCAGTTGTCAGGAAAGATCCTTGGAAAAAATTATGGAAATTCATGGATACGCATCAGTATTTTTAAAGGGTGGGTTGGTTGGTTTGTTTAACCTGTAAGAAAAGGCAAAATAAGGAGGCATTTCGTATTTATAAATAAGCATTACAGGATAATTTGCTTCAGCTCTGTTAGATATACCCGAGTTGTACATGGGTTTAAATTGTGGGTTTGATTCAGCCATGGATTAGACTCTTATGTACAAAGATGCTGAGGACCCGAGGTGTTGAGATCCCTTCAGAGTCCCATAAATGGAAATGGAGCATAACTGGGCTTCTGGGACTGATGGCAAGAGTGGGCCAAAAAGATGCACTTGGAGAAACACATTTCTGATCTTCCATCACTTCTGTCTCTTGGGATGAGAGTTATTTGGCAGGAGAAGAAAGTGTTAAACCATATTTATCAAATGCAACTTGGAGCTTTGTTGGAACAAGGGCTGCTAATTTACATTGGTTTATTATATGGAAACTGTAAGGTCAAAACATGTAAGCATTTTAGCAGGCCTCTCACAGGATTACATACTTTCAGTGTAATTACTGTTTGTGTACACTGAGGGATGGTGCTGATTTGCACATAACAAAAAATTATAGTTTCAAGATGTCGAAATAAAAAGGGACAAGGTTCATAATACAGTCTGGTGGCTCTAGCCATTATATATAATACTTGATGTTTAATCTGAAATGTAAAACTCTCCTGCTAAGTATGTTTGTTTGTTTTGTTTTGTTTTTTTTTTCTCCCACCTTACCCCGTTTGCTTTCAGGCTAGATCTTTCAGTAAGAAAGTTCCTGTGAAGGCATACCCTGCTTTTCTCTGTACGGTGGGTGTGATACCATGCACTCTTTAAGTGATGGATTGATTTCTCTGCTAATCTGTGTGTGAAGAGTAGATACCAAACTTAGCGTGATTAACTAATGCACCACTTGTCTGTTTTGGGAAGATAATACTTAAAACTTCTGAATATCAGAATGTGTCTGACTCTGGAACCAAATAGTTTTGAGCAACACTTCTTATCCTTCTTCTTTAATCAAATAATTTTGCCCAAGACATCTGTATATTCACAGACCATTGCTCTGATGCAAGGACACAAAATCTTGTTTATTTTTATGATTTGCTGGTTGGTCTAGTGAAAAATAATGCTTCTCTTCACCAGACCTGCCTTTTTTAATATCCTTTGAATGGGATGCTTACATTACCATTTAATAAAATGGGCAAACTGTCACATATTTTTTTGCTGTTCTCCATTCAGTTTCATGTATTGCTTTTTAAACTTAATGCCCTGTTATTTGTGTGCACCATATGGACTAAGCTTTTGTCTTCTTTTCTAGGTTGCTTTAGATGATTATTTATGTAATATTCGAAAAGTGGACTTCAATCTATTTCATCCAAGCTTACAAAAGAAGAGTACATTATTACCATTGCATTTATATATTAGATCTTGGAAAAAAACCTATTAAATTTTTTTAATACGAGTTTCAGAGCGCTGAATTTTTTTCTTACTGTCTCAACTTGATAGAAATGTTAAGTGTCGAACTTCACACTTCTGCAAAGTGCAGTTCATGGGAAACAGCAGATGTGTGTGAATTGTAGCTGTCAGCTTCCTGGCAGTAGTTAAGTTTGTTCTTGGAATATTAGGCCGATGTCTCTGCTTCACATGTCTGCCAAGTCATATGTCCTTGTCTGAGATTACTTTTCTTGTCTTTCCTGTAATAACAGCAATATGATAGAATTCTTCTTGGACAAATTCTCTCTTAATGGATACTTCTGACAGTTTTGACACTTTACTGGAAAAAAAAAAAAAAGAAAAAAAGAAATGACTGCTTTGTTTGTGTCCAAAAGCAGTTATGGTAAAGGCCTTATAAATCAGTTAAGCAGTTCTGTTCAGTGCAAGGAGCAGATTTCTTACAAGTCCTAATGATGCTTTGTAGTTGGAAGAATGAGCACCTATATTTGAATGCAAGCAAACTGTCAGGAAAAGCTTTTGCTGTTTTAATTATGTAGTATTTATGTAGAATTTCAGAGCAGTGAGATAGAACTGCATCTTGGGATGGAGCCTTGAAGTGGCTACAGGCAGTGGGAGAAGAGCTTTACGACAGAGGAAGAGAACCTTTATCCAGCTGGTATCTCTGACTACAGCATGGCCAAAGGCATGTCCAGCCTCTCTCAGCTCGGCAGAGTCTTCCTCCTGCTCTCTCCTCTCTCTCTCGTTGTCCCCAGCTGTCATGGCAGCTTGGGTTCGACAGCCCTTTGGCCATATTCCCCACCTCTCTCAGGACACCACCCTCCTACAAGGCTTCCCTGAATTCTTTTCCTTTGGTCCCATGAAGAAGCCTATTCCTGAATGTTCCAGCTTGTTCTAGTCATAGAATCATCCTCCCTCTCTCTACAGATACTGCTCCGTGTTTTTTTTTTTTTGGAGCTTTGTACTCATTGCCTTTTAGGATCAAGGTAAATATTTCTGTTTGATTTGTTGTTTGGTAAAATAATACTTCCTAACATCCAGCTTGATTCAATTGCACAAATCTGGTGGTTTACTCTGCCGTCATCCTTGTTCTATTAAATAGCTGCTTTTCCCAGAGATTTTTTTTATTTAATCGGGGTTAATCTCCCCAAATGCTTGGTTGTATAACAGCATCCTGTATTTTAGTGTACAGTGCTACAGTAATGAACTTCTGAGAACCAGATTTGTGGCTTTTTTTTTAATCACGGAAACTGTCAGCACGGTAGAAATCGTAGGAACCCAGCATTAAATCCTTCCTTCAGTGATTTTTAATTTTACGTGTTTCAGGTCTGTTTGTGATACTGATCTTAGTTAATTCTGCAGTTTCCTACTCCTGAGGAAGACATTTCCCTTTGAGTTTGTTCGGCTCAGGCTCTTGGCATCTGTATTACTAGAGGTATGATAATACAAGGACCTAGTATGGTGCCTTGGGAGCACACTGGGTATTTCCTAAAAGGAAAACCTTACCAGGCTCTGTCCACTTCTCAAGTCAACTGTGGTCCCTTATCATTGCACTGGTGGTCTTGAACGTGGCCAGAGAGGTCTGGTGAAAAGAAAATATTTCCTTCCTATGCCAGCACCGTGGCTCTTCCTGCCAAAGGAAGAGAGAGGCTGGGGCTCTGCTGCTGCCCCCGGGTCACGTCCTGTTCTGTAGAAAGCCTTGCAAATGCCTTGTTCTGCAGGTGGTCCTGTTGTTGTGAGTGGGATGAGTCGGGCCAGCCCTGTCTGTCCCCCTCAAAAGGGACTGTTCTTCTGTGAGAGAGACTGCCTGATTTTGGGCAGGAGGTAGAGAAGGGAAACCCCGCAACGTGTGGCTGCAACGATGTTTTGCTTCCAGGGCTTGGCTTCGGTGTTGAAGTGGAACAAATCTTCTCAATGTGCTGACAAAAGCATCCCTGGAAGGGCTGATTTGTTCTCCCGTGGAAAAGGAGCCATGTGATGCCCTGAATGGTGAGAGATGCTTATCAGGGAATTAGTGAACAGGATACGTTTACTAATATCCCCTACTATGTAGGAATTAGTAAATAGGATATGGAATAAATAAATGCAAGCTGTGACTTCAGTCACAGAACAAAATACACAAGCTTCGTGATAGACGTTGGTGTTTGGCTTTATAGGCAGCAACCATTTGCAAATAATAATTTATTGATTCTCCAAAGGAATAACTAAAAATAAATAAAATTAAAGCTCTAGCTGTCAGTCACCCTCCAGAAGGTTGGAATTTGACTAAGACCAGAAATAATTTATTTTTTTTTTCCTTTTGCACAAGATCCACAGTTTATTTCAAGTTGCAGGAAAGCAGTGTGTGACAAGACAGGGTGTTTTTGCTAGTTCAGCTCTAATTTTTCTTCTGTAAGCCCCTCATGGATCGTTGTGCCCACTTAACCTCCCTGTTCACGGGCAGCTCGCTCTGGTGGGCTGAAAGGACTCCTGTTCCCAAAAAGCCACAAATGCCAGTCTTCTCTTTGCTCTGCCCTCTGGGCAGCATGCTAAGCGGGAACAAATCAGGTCAATTGGGCATACAGATGTTATGCAAACATCTTGATGATTTCACTCAGATATTCAGTGCAGCATCATAAAAATAGGGTCGAAAAGGACCCTGGGAAGTAATTAAAGTAGCAGTCCATCAGAATCAACTATAGCCATAGCATCCTGTTAGCCATTTTATGGATTACATGTTATGCGTAAATATATTATGTTATGCATTAAATAACAGGATTCTTTTTTTTTTTGTTGTTGTCAGAGATTTGGAGTTTAATAGTTTAGGAAGATGGCAAAAAGGACTCAAAGTAATTTTTGCTTTCATTTTTTTCAGGATTTACAGCTACTCTTCAGGGTTATATGAAAACCCTGGTTATATTTAAAATCGCGTTGGGGTGTCAGTAGAGCAAGGATGGCAATACATCCATGGGTGACTCTGGTCATATAGTGACTGGCATGTTTGCTGCCTGGTACTACTCTGGGCTCTAACCTGTGCCAACAGGGGAGGGGCTGTTGATTTTGTATAAATATATCTGAAATTTTGTATACTAATCAATCTTGCTTGGTTTTCTATATCAGAATCACGGTGCTGGAGAATTAAAGGGGGAATGTTGAGGCTAGGGTGGGGAGATGGTTTAGACTCCTCAGTCTATAGTTTTTTTTTAAAAAAAATAAACCCCAAGTGCTTAAAAATTCAGAGTGCACGTCTAGTTTTGCCAGAGTGTATCTACATGCTGTTCCTTGACATATCACTGCACATAATCAGTTAAGGCTGAAGCGTGAAGACTTAGATTTTGTAATTTCACACCTTCTTTAGTTACACGAGGCAGAGCAAAACATTGTGGTCTAGGACATCCATGCCTATTTACATTGCCATGCTTAAACAAGCATAAAATTAAATGAAGGGGAAAGAAAAATAGTTAAGATGTAACTCTTGGCCTGCTTCAGTGTCAGAAAGACCATGTTCCTTCAACAAAGTCCTTGCATCTGGCATCCTGGTTTATGTTGGCTGCTGTTTTCACTCTGTACAGATCTAGAGATTCCCAGATTCAGTTGGACTCCCCCAGATATTTTCACTCTTAACTAAGAAAAAAACCAAACAACCCCAACAATGCAACCTACCACAAAAAACGAACTCCATAGGAGGGCTGGGCAAACAGCCCATGGATATGCCTAGGGGGCTTCATAATGGATGGAATGTTTGGAAACGAGAGGTATGAACTGTTGCTGCAGAACTTGCATGAATTCTGCCTGCCTGCAAATACTGATTTCTGTGTAGAATAAGTAAAGAAGGCACTGGAACAGGTTGCCCAGAGAAGCTGTGGCTGCNNTGGATGGGGCTTTGAGCAACCTGCTCTGGTGGGAGGTTGGAACTCAATGATCTTTAAGGTTCCTTCCAACCTAAACCATTTATGACACAAGCAATTAATGTGAGACAGAGGAAAAATTCACCCCATAAATCTAAAATCACAATGCAAGTAACTCTGCTGCCCAAGAGCCACCACTAATCTTTACAGACTCTTGTCTTTCAGGTCCTTGAGGAGCTGTGTCTCTGGGATGGTTCAGAGCTGGTAGTTTGATGTTTTGCTCATACAGACTCTGGATATCAAGTGTCCTTCTACTGAGGCCTCTTTAGCCCTTTGGCACACTGGGTTTTCACAGAATAGAGCCAGGGCTGTGCTCCCCCATGGGCAACCCCAGGAACAGAGGCCCTAGCCCAGTTTCCCTCTACCTTGTAGCACTTTCAAGGCCTCATCATGTGGAAAGGCGCCTTTTCCACCAGGAGACAGCTGACCTGAAGCTATCAGAGGGGTAAAGGAGCTGCTGTGTCTGACTCAGCTTTTTCCATGGGACTTATTCCATGGATTATCCTTATTTCACACAGGATTCACAGTGCATTTGGAAGAAGGTGAGAAGGGACTATGCCCATGCAGGCCTTGCGGTTGTATTTGTCACCTCCCTGAGGGAGACCAGTAAGCTCTGGGGTCTGCTTCTGAGGCTGGGAACTAGGCATTTACCCACCTTTAAGATGTGGGTTTAGGCCTCAGTCCCTTGGGAAGCTCCATTACAAACCATTCCCGAAGGGATGGAGGTCTGAAACACCTCCCCTGCCAGCCCCCCGTCAGACATGGTTATAGCTACTTAAAAATCCCCAAAGATCTAAATATAGCATAACATCTACTTGTCATCTTCTAGCATCAGGAGACGTAAAAGCACCCTGAAGATTTGTCCATCCACATTTTTGTAATTGAGCTATTGCCTGTTTATGCCCCAGCTTAAACCATAGCTCTGGTCAGGACAGTTTAAGGATGAGCATTCCAAATTTCAGCAAATGGTTTATTCAGAAACAAACACATGGGAGGGACTGAACTCCCGCAGTGTTTTGCAGAACCCTTCACAAAACCAGATGAATATGATTTGTAGACTTTACAAATCCTATACCCTAAACTTCTAGTAAGGTAATACACTTTGAACTGCAAAAAATGCTATGCCTTTATGGTACTCGGAAAGACTAAAAGTATAAAATTTAGGAGCTGTTGAAGTTTTCTCCTTTAAAAAAATCTATCTTCTCAGATTAATTTCTAGTAAGAAATAGAATCCTCTTTTGCTTTCAACAGTGCAAGTATAGAATTCAGCATTATGAATTATTTAATGAAAGATAAAGTTAAAAATGACATGAATCTTTGCAGGGACAGAACGAGACACGTTGATCCCTCGGACACAAAGAGGTATTTCTGGTTCAGCTTCGGAGCCCTTTCTGCTCAGGCAGTTGGCTAGCAGTTTGGCTGTGGAGACTGAGCAAGCAGAATGCTATCTGGAAGAGAACTGAGTTTCTGCAACGAAAATGGAATGAACACCAAATGAATGAAAGGTTGCTCTATGTTTATATGAATTTCTATTACAGGCATTATTTTTAGGGACAGGCCTTGCTTGTTGCGGCTGCTGCTTTGCCAAATTCTTTCGTACCTTAAGCATACAATAAGTGCAGCCTCTTTGTTGTGATGAATTCTCCTCATACTCAGATCACAAATGATGGATTTTGTTAGTTTTCCCTTGGCCCATCAGAAATTGCCCTCGAGTTCCAAAGAGATTTTGGATATACAGAGGTGAGCAGAAATCCTTACTGGGTCAACACCAGCGATCCCTCTCCGTTAGCGTCGGAGAAGCGATCTGTCAGAAAATGGGCTTGGCTGGAGCCTTTCTGGCTCTGTTATTTGTTAAAATACAATGTTAAATGTTTATTGCTGAGTCTCACCCGTATGGGATGTACAGCAGAAAGAAAAAGCACGGCCTTGTAATCTCTCTCTCTTGATCCCACTTCAAAAATAACCGGTCGATTCACAATTTAGCTTTTAAGGTCGGTTAAAATGTTAAACTCTGATAATGGAGATCTCAAACAAAACCAGACAGAAACCACAGATAACCATCTGAATTCACAGCTTGGGGCTAAATTTGTAGAACACACTTAAGCAATTTTAAGCCAGAGAGGCCAGAATCAATCTGCTGTCTTGAATTTGAGTCCCCGGGTTGAGTTTCTGTATGCGTACAGATACCAGTTCTCATAATAATACATCAGTGCAAGCTCTCAAAACCTTTGCAACGATTTTTTTTTTTTTTTCCTTTTTTTGGAAGGTATCTAACAGCCAGAAATTCACATTACTAACATAAGCTTGACAAAATATTTTAAAAGGATGTAAAATTACAGATGGTCCCGTTTTGCTGGGCATGTTGTTTGTAATACGAGACAGACAAATGTTGTGCTTTTTCACACTAGGAAAAAAAAAAAAAAGAAGCCAGTATATTTGCATATTTTTTATTTGAAAGGGAAATGCTTAAAGCCATTGAATTACGTTCTTTTGACTGCCTCTTCTCAGTAATGTCAGATGGAAAATAACAACCATAAAATATCAATTTTACAAGTGTTAAATGCAGTTCCATAAAAATGGTGTGAAAAATCTTTATTTCTTGCTCAGCTGTTTCCATTGTGACTGCGGTCTGTTTGCTACTAACAATCTATTTTTTTTCCCTATGCCGAGAGTAAAATTCTAACCCCATGTTGACCCAACTGAAGGAAAAACACTCTCTGCCCTGAGTTCTGTTTAGAGAAATGCAGAGATGATTAACAGCAAATTTCCACGGTTCATCTTTAGCTCTAGTCGTCTGCTCAGTTTGCTGTGGTGCTGGATTTGCCAACTGCTTAAAGGTTAGCAAACAGCTGTGATAATTTTTGGAGCACAAATTGCACTCTGAGGTGTGCTGCATCCTACAGAATGAACAGAAATGGACGGCAGCAAAATTTTAGTAAGGTATATTTTATAGATAATATATTTTTTAAATTCATTTTGAAATAATGAATCGAAATCATCCAATCGTTGAAAAATGAATTTTCAGAGAATAAATAACGTGACACATTGCGAAGGTGGAAAAAGGAATTAGACAAATTTAGGGATTCATTATTAGATATTAAGGAGTGTCTACTAAGGATTAGTAGACACTAATATTAATTGCATATTAATTGCAACCTCTATCACGTGAAGCCCACATTCCTTCCTCCACCCTAAAAAGACAACTTATTAGAAGCTCAGTTAATGAGATAAATACTGAACTGCTCTATTTCTACTTGTTTTTCTTAAGCTTCCACTAGTGGTCACTGCTGGGGACAGGGCACAAAGTTAAATGATGTCAAACTCAACTGCTGTTGAGTTTCCCAGAGTGGTCTCTTTTGAGCATTATGGAACATTTGTTTGTTGGTTTGATTTTTCCCTTCTATTTTTGTCTACAAAAAAAATGAAGGATCCCAAAAGGATCCCAAAAAGGAGTGAGGAAGTGATAACAGTGAAAAAGAAAACGCACATATTTTGTAGAGGCACTCTAAAAAAATAGAATTGTTGTTGACAGGCAACATATATGGGTCTATATCTGGGCCTAAAAAGCTACCAAAATACTGTTTTGAGAAAGAAAAAGCATTAATAAAAAATATCTTTCACACATGCTTGGTTTTCTAGCTATTACTTGCTTTCCACATAGAATCCAAGCGGCTCACCATGGGTTTCTTGCCTCGGTGGGAGATGTGCTCTCCATCAGCAGGCACTCTCTCCTTAGCACTGTTCATTTCTCCTTTGCACTGTCTTTTACAGCTGTCCATGTCAGAAGCTTTTGAATGTGCCCCACTTACAAAAGTGACATCTGTTGCAAAACCAAGAGAGCCCCAGTCTTTAATTTCTGGCCTTAAATAAACCCTTATGGCAGCATTCAGCTCAGGCTGAGCACCAGGGGAGGATTTGAGGGGAGGAGATGGCCAGGCTGACATGCAGTAGGGTAGGAGGACGTGTGTGCTTGGCCCTCCATGTCCTGCTCCATTCCCCGTGTCCATCTCCCACAGCGGGAGAGAGAACCGAGGTGTTGAGAAATGATTAGCAGCAAGTTTCCACGGTTCATCTTTGGCTGCAGTCAGCTGCTTAGTTGGCTGTGGTGGGTTTGCCAAGAACCTGGTGATGCAGCTCTCATCTGTCTGTGCCCCCGTATGAGCTGGGATAAAAAAATTCAGAAGAAATTCAGAAACTTCAGTGGTTTCACTATTAACCACTGGAAAGCCCCACCACCTGACTACTCTATTTCTTTTCCCCAGAAAAGCCAGCCACGTTATTGCTCAATACTGTGAAATTTGGAAAAATGAAACCCTGCTGTATTGCATGTAAGTAAACTTTCTTTAAAAAAAAATAATGACAAAAACCCTCAGGCCATTTTCCAACGTGCAGACTTTGGCACCAGAGCAATGCACAGCGCTACAGCTGGAATGGGGCAAGCTGTGTCCCTTTCCTTCCTGCCCCAAATGGCAATACAAAGAATCACAGAATGATATGGGGTTGGAAGGGACCTCTGGAGATCATCTAGTCCAACCCCCCAGCCAAAGCAGGTCCACCCAGAGCAGGTTGCACAGGAATGTGTCCAGGTGGGTTTTGGAGAAGGACACTCCATCACCTCCCTGGGCAGCCTATTCCAGGGCTCTGCCACAGTCAAAGTGAAGTTAATGAGTTCCTCCTCATGTTTAGGTGGAATTTCTTATGCTCAAGTTTGTGCCCATTTCCTCTTGTCCTGGCCCTGGGCACCCCTGAAAAAAGACCATCCCCATCCTCTTGACACCCTCCCTTTAAGTATTTATAGGCGTTGATCAGATCCCCCCTCAGCCTTCTCTTCTCCAGACTAAAAAGACCCAAATCCCTCAGCCTCTCTTGTAACAGAGATGTTCTAGGCTCCTCATCATCTTTGTGGCCCTTTGTTGTACTCTCTCCAGCAGTCCCCTGTCTTTGAGGCCCACAACCGGGGCTCCTTGGGTGGTGTTCCTGGTGTAGCCCCTCTACGGGCTACAAAAGGTTTATGAAGAGAGATGCAATGAAAAACATGACCATCTTTATTGACTTCTGGAAGAGCGTGCCTGGAGTCATGGACGTAAAACACGGGCACGGGACGGCGCGCCAAGAATGGAAATGTGGAGGTTTTGAAAGAAAACCTGAGGTAACGCTCCCGTATATCCTGAGAATCCCTCTTCCACAAGGTGCTACTCATGGGCCGAGAAGCACCGGGCCCACGCAAGGCGGCTCCCCGGGGCCCGGCCAAACCACCCGCCGCCGATGGGACGGCGGCGCCGCCTCAGCCCTTCCCGCCCCGCGGCTCCTCCCAAGATGGCGGCGGCCCCGCCCCGCGCGGGCGGTGTCCCGGAGCCCGTCCCCCGCCGGCGGGGTGTATGACCGCGGCCGAGCGGGGAGAGGGCGGTGGGGCTTGGCGGCGGCAGCCGGAGCGGAGCGACGCTGGGTGAGAAGTGTGGGTCCGGCCGCCTCCTCGGCAGGGAAACCGGAGCGGGTGGTGGGTGTTCGGTGTTCGGTCCGCCAGGGCCGGTCGGAGAGGGTCGAGGGAAACTTTCCCAGCGGAGCCTTTCCTTGACGGGGCTCCGGCCGCTTCTCCGCGGCCATGTTGGGAGCCAGGGGCTGCCTGGCGGGGAAGGAGCTCTGCCGGTGGGAGGCGGTGGGGCTGGGACGGTGCGGCTTCCCGCCGGGAAGGCAGGCGGCGGGGCGGGAAGGGCTCGGGGAGCAGAGGGGAGATGGCGGGCGGGCGGGCGGTGGCTTGTCCCAGGGCTCTGAGGGAGTTGCGGGGCCTCGGCAACGAGGAGGGGGGGAAAAACACAGCAACGGCCCCGCGGGGTTACATAAGTGCCCGAAACTCCCCCACTCGTGACCGGGGACGGGACGGGGCGGAGGGCGCTTCCTTCTCCGGCGGGCCCTGCCGCCCCGGAGCCTTCGCTCGCCGCGGGGAAGCGCCTCATTTGGCGGCTTTACCCTCCTCACTCCCCCCCCCCCCCCCCCCCCCCCCCCCCCCCCCCCCCCCCCCCCCCCCCCCCCCCCCCCCCCCCCTCCCCCCCCCCCCCCCCCCCCCCCCCCCCCCCCGTCGTTCTCAGAGCGAGTCGCCTGAAAAAGTGTTGCTGCTGTGGTAAAAAAAATAAAAAAAATTATATATGTATATATAGGAAAGCAGCGGAACCGCGGGTGGTGCGGCTGCGAACATAAGGTGCTGGGTTTGGTTTGGGTTTTTTATTTTTTTTCGTGTGAAATTCGCATATTTTGGAGAGGAACGGTGGCTGCGCTGCCGAAGATCCGTGTGGCACATAAAGCTGGTGCCTGAAAGCGGCTGGGGGGGGGGGTAAGGCAGGCACAAGTGGTTTTTCCTCTGTCCTCACCCGAAATCCCGTGAGCACAGGAGGCAGCGGGGGTTTAGAGGTGGCGAAAGGGGCTGGTGAGGGCGAGGGGCGAGAAGGCGAAGGAAGCCCGCCTTGGGCTGAGAGCGGCGGCGGGAGCGCAAGTCTTAACACGAAGCCTCGGTGCGGTAGGTTCTTAACCCCCGCAACCCCCCGCTGTCCTACCTACCCCGAAAACCGGCGGTGAAGAGGGTTGAGTCTGTATTTTGGGTGAGTTGGTGGGAGCACTTCCAGAAGCATCCCGGAGCCCGGCTGTGAGGTGGGCTGCGTTGTCACCCCAGGGGCTGGTGGCTTGTTTGATGAACACCACATCCCAGGCTGCGAGGTGCCCGGTGGCTTCGGCTCAGGCGAGGTTAATACAGTCGCCAAAGTGAGCCTAAAATCAAACCCACCGGGTGGGAATCGGTTTCAGAACTGAGATTGCTAATTCCTGTTTCTCTCCTGGGAAAAAAAAAAAAAAAAGAGAACTACTCAGCTTTCGGGTTCTAAGACTTGTGTATTGAATTACTTTGGGGATGGCTATGTGAAAGAATGGAACTATTTAAAGATGGCAAGTACCTAAAGGTGGCAATGTAGCCAGTGCTGAACTGCTACAGATGATTTTTTTTGTGTGCACTTGTCAACGTGTGGAAAGGAATCTTTAGCTCAGGAGGCAGTGGTTTTACTGTTAAAAGAGTATAGTCTAAATACTGTTGGCTAATCCAGGGACAAATAACAATTCTTATGTAGTTAAATGTCATGCATATCAGTTGAGTTTGTCAAATAACATTTTTTCCAGTTGTATGAGGGCTGTGCTACTTCTGTTGAAAACAGCAGTGAAAGTGAAGTGTTGTGTGCCCGAGTCCCAAATTCTTGCTTCTGAGTGCAAATTGGCAGTGTGCCTTTTGGAGTGTACGAGTTTTGCCCTGCAGAGACACCCACGCAGAGGAAATCCCTTAAATGCTAAAAGAAAACGGGTGAGTAGAACTTTGGAGCTGGGGAAGCTGGAGCAGTTTCCTCTGTCATGTCATCTAAAAAGAAAAGGAGCAGTGTCTTTTCACCTAGAAGCAAGTTTTCGTTAGATGCAGTGATGAAATCATTATTTAGCAAGAGCTGCATTCTGTTTCCTTTAAATTATGGGCTGAGACTCCACTCTAATGTTACGTATGTCCCTGGGTGAACAGAAGATCTACCAGCAACGTGCTGAAGCCCGCTATTTTTCCTACAAAAATTAGTATTGGTAAAATGGTGGTTATATTCAGACAGCACTGTGACTTTTAGGTGTCACCGTTGTGGTTAGTGGATGCGGGAAGGCTTCATCTCTCCTGAGTCAGCCCAGTAAAGAGAGATGGAAGTGTGATTTCAGGTGGGGCATGACAGGATGGAGCTTGGCACCTCTTGCCTACCTTGCCAAGAGCCAAGTGAGGGCACTAAAGGTGAAGTACAGACACCTGGCTTTCTTGCTTTTGCAGCATTTTTAGTGACTTACCTTAACCAGAGAGGGCTAAAGGTGTTCAAGTGAAAGCTCAGGGTCAAAGCGTGGCACGTAGATGGGGGCACATAGTTGAGGTTTCTGATACTTGCAGATGGAATTTTCTGAAAAAGTGTCCATTAGCTAAAATACTAGAAGTAGTGGTCAAGCAAACAAACATGCAAGTTCTTGTTCTCAAAGGCCGTTCGTTTATTAGCGGGCGATGCCACATAAAAAAACCCCAACATTAATGATGGATAAATTTCTTGGTATGCAAGAAAGTTGGTTAACTTCTTGATTTTTGTATGAAGAAATTAAATCTTGCTCTGTGCTGCTTCAGATTCTTAAGGTAGGTTTGTGACTCATTCCAAGCTTTCACTTGAACACCTCTAGTCCTCTTGGGTTAAAATAAGTTGCTAAAAATGTTGCAAGTCAATAGTCAAGCTTACTTTTCCTTTAATTTTTCTGACTTTTTTTTTTTTT
>BJBW01020558.1:0-11587 GCA_004320125.1 Scolopax mira
TCTTGAGTGGCATGCTCTGACATGCTCTGGGTGGTCCTGCATTGGCAGGGGAGTTGGACTAGATGATCTCTATGGTCCCTTCCAACTCCAAAAATTTCAGTGATATTCAGTGATATTCAGTGATATTTGCAGTCCCGGCTCTGCGAGGTGAGACCTACCTGTGGCAGCAGGTTCCTCAGCTTCCCCCTCTCCCTTACACCGAATTCAGTAACACTGGAAAAACTTTCAGTTCCTCCTCTGAAGAAAACTCCTCCAGGTTTTGGAATGAGAATAAAACTTCATCCTTTCTCCACAGTCTGCTGAAAGAGGCAGACCCAGGCAACTCCTCTTGCCTCTCAGGAAGCTGTGGTTTGAAACGCAAGGTGATGGCTTTCGTTTCACCTTTAACCCTTTGGCATATGGAATCTTGGGGGGAAGAAAAAGAAATCACTAATTCCTAGACTGGTGGCTGAAGGAAAATCGGGTGCATACTATCAAAAGCCTGGGGAATTTTGTTAATGCCAAATATAGAAATTTGACAAGGGGGAGAAAGTGCCAGTGAGTGAGCGGGCACTTTAGCTCAAGGTCACCCAGCCAGGCCGTGCATTAATTTGTTGTGCAGAGGTTGTTCTGACGTGCCCCGTTCCGCACAGCGGGCTGTAGGAGCCGTCCCTTCCGTGGTATTTTGGAGCCCAAGGCGCAGGGACTGAGCCCGGGGTCCTTGCAGTGTGCCTTTGTCTCTTAGGGGAGTCTTGAGTCAAAACCCCATTGGTTTATCTTTAAGCGCTACACTGTTCGGGTCCCCAGCATTTGCATTTCAAACCTGGCAGAGGGAGAAGAATAAAAATCCATAAGGCAAATTTTACCATTATCTCGGAATTTCTGTGGTTTTATCAGTTTCCCTCAGAATCCTCTGTAAGGCTGTTTTTAAAAGATAAAAGTAAGAATTTCGGATGGCTACAGCAAAACATATTGATAAAAAAAAAAGGAAGAAGAAAATAATTGGAGGAAAGAAAAGCACATACCTATGCATTAAAACAATCCTCTAAAATTATAAACCAGGCATAAAGCATGCATTCTTATCCCAGCGAGAGTCAGTCATGGTCTTTATCAGCCTGAGCCGGCTTCTTGCCGCTCTCATCTTGGGTTGTGGGCAAACACCGCCCCGACCACATTCATCTTTACGATGCCAAGAAACAGCTCTGAGAAGGTTTTTAATCAACAGCAGCAGGGTTACAAATGCGTGCATGAATCCAGCTTTTGTCTCCTTCTAAAATCCTTTCTACTGATAGCAAACTTTCTCTTTGACTTCACTGCCAACCTTTAACCATGTAAATGTGCATTTAATTTTACTTAATATAAAGCAAAGTTTACTCTGCATTTTCAGAGGTATTCTAGAGTTTGTGGGTTCTTTAATGGTGGCAGCCCCACCCAAAACCCTCTGATGAAGCCTGAGAATCAGATATGAAGTCAAACATCTGTCATATTCCTCCTCCTTTGGAATTTCACTCCCTGAAAAGAATCTCACAATAGGTATTACTAATTAATTATTGAAGCATTTCCATTACTTTAGGTTGCAAAAGGCAAATTCTAATCATGCAAATAAGAGCCCAATATTTTGGTAGCGCTAACCCGCATTGAGCAAATGGAACTGATTGAAATTACCAAGGGAAAAAAAGGTTAGTTTTAACCAGGATTAGTTCTCCGGGTTGATTCCCTACATAAGCACTGGACGGGGCTGCCCAGGGAAGGGGTTGAGGCACCATCCCTGGAGGTGTTCAGAAGCCGGGTTGACCTAGTGCTTAGAGACAGGGGTTAGTGATGGGGGGGTTGTATGGTTTTCTTTTGGTTATTTATCAGGATTAGGTTGATGCCTGGACTAGATGGTCCCTCCCAACCTAGATGATTCTGTGATAATCAGAGAAACCCCTATACCCCAGGAGTGAAAACAGAGCAGGAACAAACACCCGGTGCTGGAAGAAAGGAAGGATGTTTCTTTTGGTGGCAGTGCTGGTTTGATGTGATTATGGAATAACAGCTGTAATTAGGAATCAGCGTGCGACCCCGGGAACACATTGCGCTTGTGATTTGTGGGGAGCACGGCTGGGTGTGCAACAGGCACACTCATCCCCACACTGCCTGGCTGCTCTTATGGCATGGTATACAAGCTTCTCTGTGCTCCACACGTCCCCCTTCTCTTCGGTTCCATACAAACAGAAATAGCTGCATTTCTATTTTGGCTGATTCCTAGACAATTCATAAAGTGTAAAACTAAATCCACAGTGGGAGAGAGAAAGAACAAAATTTCAGTTATTTTTCTCCCTGAAGCTCTCAAAGCTTTTTCTAAACAATGCACTTTTATGTGGATAATAGAAGTTCAACCTTTTGAGATCAAACATGCTCTCTTCACATTTCTACTCTGGCAGAGTGGCTGTGTTCCAGAGGGGAAGCTAGCTGGTAAACACAGGGAATGCACCGACCGCAGGAAACACAACATGGGACACCAAAGGGCAGGAAATACCGTGAAAGCAGGAGGATCTGATCAAAGTGAGGTCTTCTCAACAGGGCAAATCCTCTGCTTAATCCCAGGCTTGCAACAGGGAGCCTTTTCACTTACCTGTTCTAGCTTCTTGAAAGAGGAAAATCAAATTAATATGCTCCCATGGGCACCCATTTGTCTCACCACAGCCCTAAGCATTCCTCTCCAAATGCTCCTTAAATGGAATACAATTATTTGAGAAGATGCCTCAAAGCCTCTGAGAGATGATCAGGCAGGCTGGTATCAAAAGGGGGTTGTAGGAGCTATGGAGCTTTTTTTTTTTTTTTTTTTTCCCTCCCAGCTGAGGAAAATTACACCAATTAGAAGGTCCAGGCAACTGAAACCATTCAGGTAAACAGAAAAACACTGATAAGAGGGGTGACTTGGTTTGGCCTTAGGAGCCAGAAGAAGGAGAATTTGAGGCAGCAACAGGCAGTTTTTTTTTTCCTTCCCAGCCGAGGACAATTAGACCAATTAGAAGGTCCAGGCAGCTGAAACGATTCAGGTAAGCAGAAAAACACTGATAAGAGGGGTGACTTGGTTTGGTCTTGGGAGTCAGAAGGAGGAGAATTTGAGGCAGCAACAGGCAGTTTTCTGAAGCTTCTGGTAAGTGTCTAACTATTCTACTGCTGAATATTTTGGGTTGTATGCTTCTAGTTCATGAGAAGTTTTGCTTTTCCATGGGTTGGCTATTTGCAAGAAATGCATTTAATACTCTGTGGAGCTTTATCAGGGTGGCTAAAGCAAATCCTCTTCATGGAGCACCTAATGACAGTGGCCCTCAGAGTGAAAGTGAGAGGTATATGGTTTACTAAAAAAAGCTGTCATTAGAAAAGCCCTCCTGTAGCCTTACTGTTTAAAGAGGAAGTATAAATCATCGTCAAGCCCAACCAGAGCTCTTTGTTTTCTAGTACTACAAATGTTAACTGCTCTAGTGAAAGAGTGCCAGAACTGTGCACATCTGTGTATTATGGGAGGCATTGTTTATACATCTGCTTAATATCACCACTGAATTTGTGCTCAGACACTTATAGAGAAATAAGTGCATGAGCCCACCTTGAACACATCATTCTTCTCAGTGCTTTGCCCCCACGAAGCAATGTGAGAGATGGTCACTGAAACTGGAACAGAGGAACAGAAGAGTCAGTAGAGTATCAGAAGGGCAGTAAAAGTAGAAGGAAATGAGGATAGTCTACTTTTATTTCATTTTTGCCCTTCCTCATAAAAGCTTAGACACACTCAGCTGCCTGGCTGGGTTGTTCCTGGGGATCCTGCTGATTTGCTGTAGCATGATTGCACCTGGAGAGAACCTGATTTTCACACCTGTAGCTTGTTTGTAATTTAACTCCTAGATCTCTTGCCACAATCACACACTTCACTGTGGATATATAGAATATTTTGAAGTAACGTGGTACTAGAAACAGTTGTTCTATTATTCTGAGCTTGATAATTGGGGAAATTTCCCAAATTCAAATGCTGCACATTTGAGCTCCTGAACGGATTTGAGTTTGAGGCAGATACTGCAGAACCTGAAAAGAACAGCTGCAGCCACATCTTTTCATGTTGCGAAGTTCACCTCTCAGCATGAGCACAAAAGCTGCCTCTAGAAATTCTAAATTTAGTGTTCAGATTCCTAAAACATGGGAGGATATTTTTAAATGTGATGGTTTCCTGGCAAGATGAGCTGAATGCCAGCATACCATGTATTATCTTCTAGATGATGCTTGGTCTTAGCCTCGCAATGCAGGACTGAAGGGGAACTATCCCCTTGACAGTCTAAATGTCACTAGGTACAGCTGCATCTTTAGAGTAAACTGCCATAATTTAACTCGAAGACATTCCCAGACCAGTACTTCCACTGGATGGTCTGTCAAACTGGGGAAGTGTGTGGTTTGAGGAGACAGAAGCATCTCTCAGTGCAGCAGGGGGAACTGTTCACCTGCACATTACAGATCCTGGGAAAGTAATTAGCACACAGAGCAGTGTGTTTTGCAGCTTTTTTTTCTAGGATACTGATAACCCAAAATCCACCTGCACATCGGTGCCATGATCCAGCTCTAAATGAGAGGAGAATGGCCTGGACCCTATACAAATGGCAAGAGATGGAGGACCAGGTCCAGTTATGTCTGGGGCCAGAAATTATATAAATGTGTATTTTGAGACTTTTCTCTCCCATGTAGGAAAATGCCTGTAGCTGCAGTGGAGATAAATCAGCTGGTCAGTGAGCACTTGGAGAGGTCTATTATTAAGTTTTTTTTCTTCATAAGTAATAGTAGCTTTGACCCTCCTGATTTATGCCTGTGTTTTGTAAAACAGCCATGCAAGGGAGAGCTGTGGGCTTTGCTGTGGAAGTGGAGTAACTGGGTTCAGGCAGTGAGGGTGCAGTGCTTTGTCCTTGTTAAACCTCAATAAACAGCAACAGGAACTGGAGCAGTTGGTACTGGCTGAACTGTGGCCCTGGATTCAGCAGAAATGTCACTGGCGCCACGGTGGGACTAGTGAAGAGTTATAATCCCATTGGGGTGAAGCAGCAAGGGGCAGCTTCACTGGCGCGACAAGCAGCAGAAGGGAATCTTCCCCAAATTATTGTCAAATGAGTAGAGACTTAATGCTTCGAAAAGTGAAACTGTGAAGGCCGCTGTTAGAAAATTACTGCATTAGAGTAATAGCAGAATTGTTCCAGTTCTCTTCATTGCTCCTGCTGATTAACTCATTTTATATTATTTCCCAGTGATACATACTGTATTATTTATTGCTGTAATCAGTAAGATCCCAGTGCCATAAATAACTTTGCTTGCGCAATGTACAACTTTGTTTTATGGGTCCACGTTAATGTATTAAATTAGATTTTGCTGCAGATAGCTTTTGCTACAGTGCATCCAGAGAGCATATGTATGAAGAGACAGTTGCTTGGATGACCTTGTGTTGGAATTGTGGGGATTTTGAAAAAAAAAAAAAATTTCTAAAAAGCAAGAAAAGCCCATAAAGTAGGTTCATGGAGGATAGCAGACAATCGAAGCCATTTATTTCTTCCAAATGTTATTTCCTTTAAGACACACATGGTGAACACCTACAGCTTTTGTAGTCCTACCAACTTCAGCTGAGCAGTTGTTACGAAAGATTACTAACATGGTAGAGCTAAGTGATTAAAAATTGCTTTTTGAAGAAGCAGTGCAGGTGAGCAGGAGGCAGAGACCTGCCCTTCGGAGGTCAGGCAGCTGCTCAGGGGGTGCCAGAGCCAGACTGACCTTGATTTCTCCCAAAGGTGCTGGGCATTTCCCTCAGCTCACCGTGTTGGAAGCGCCATTTATTCTTCCTCAATCTAGCAAGGCAAAAAGACTTGTCAAAGACTGTCAACAATGAGTAACAGTCAGATTACTCAGTAGTAGCCTTGTTTTAATTTTAAAATTAATGGTAATGACTTCAAAATTGTTATAAAACTACCCTGCTGCATGAATCAGGGCAGCGTGACTCGCTGTTTATCTCAGCCATGTTGGATCTGCTAACCTCTCTGGTTTGCTGTAGGCTGGGAAGCAAAGATGGCCATTGCCTTCCATTCCAAAAAACACCAAAAGAATTCATGAGACTCAAATGGTACAAAATCCCAACCTACAAACCTAGCGAGGGCTGAGGAGATGGGGGGTTTCCTCCTGCCATGGCCTGCAGGGTGAGCCTCCTGTTGCCCCCACAATGGGTGGCATCACCTACTCTGATCGGGTGGCCATAGCACCCTGCTCATCTTCAGATTGGGTGCTCTTGGTGTCTGTTTGGACTGGGTGGCTGTGACTGGTCAAGGGTGACTGCTTGTGGGGCAGGGTGGGACAGTGCAGTGGCAGCTGAGGGGAGTGGGGCTGCCATGTTGTGTTGAGAGGCACCATTGTCCACAGTAGCTCGCTGAAAGCAGTCAGAGTATTGACTCGCTGAGTGAAGACAGCCACACGCCCCACCGCTGTTGACATAAACCACCCTTCATTAGGAAATAAAGTGGCAAAAAGTGCGTAACCAGATTTATAATTCAATGCTGAGGGACTGGTTACTGGTGAAGCTCAATGGTGACCCGTTCCTGCTGGCCCTTCAAAACTAGACAATTCTATGATTTTGTAAACCCCAGGAGCTGCAAATGGAGCCCAGAAGAAGATCAGGGCCATGTCTCCATACCCTCATGTAGGGCCTCGCAGCGACCCCCTAAGTCAGATGCAAATGAGATGCAAATGTTACTTAGTGCAGTGAGTTAACATTCACCTCCTCTGGGCCTCTTTACCCGCTTGGTGGGATACGGGGCCATGCGTCATTGCCCGACACCTCGCTTCGCCAAAATACCCGCTGACAGCTGGCAGCGCTGCCACAAAGCACAAAATGGTGATACTTGAGGTACGAGAGCTAATCCATTTCTAAAGTTACAGTCCTTAGATATTCCCAGGTGGTTGGATCGTTGGCTTCTCTGTTTGGCCAGTGCTAACCTGCCAGCTGAAGAAGCTCTGTGGCTGTCACCACAGTGTCACCACGGCCTCCCCTCTCCTCCCAGGCGGGTCTCGGCTCCAGTGCCAGGCCGTGATCATTTAAATGGTAGCAAGGGCTGCCCTGCTGTTGTCTAATTTCACAGATGCTTCATTTTAGTGATATGAGCCAGTGACGTTTGGAGTCCTGCTCGCCTGCTTTTTCTCCCAGCCAAGGAAGAGCTGAACCTGTAAGCCTTGTGCGGCTGCTGAGGGCCACAGGGTGCCACTGGAAAGCCCAAGTGGAAGGACCACTGAAAGGCGAGGAGCATGGCCAATTTACCGTCTCACTAATGCTGCCTGCAGAGATGGAACATGCTGCTTCCCTCCAAAGTTTTATTTCTGTCTTGTGCTCTGAGGGATGACGTAAATGTACAAAAAAACCCCACCCCAAAAAAAAGTCATTTGCAAAGCAGACCCAGAAGACTACTTGCAGTAAATAAGAACTTTTGTCCTTCCCATCTTTGTCCTATAAATGTACTCGGGAGAGCTCACGTTTTTAAAAGACAGTTCCCTAGCACTTCCGTAGCAGGAAGTGGGGGAAAAAAGGCACATTTCTTGTGCAGTTGTGAAGTGGTACAATATTGCAGATTTGCCCTCTGGAACCTTCCCCAGTGTGTGTGAGTCTATAAAACTATAGAACGCTAGAGAAAAAAATATGCTTTCAAGAGGTGATCTCTGACGTTAGGTGGTAGACAGGAGTCATCAGTAACTTCCACCCTGCAGCATGTAAGGAGGGATAATGATCCACAGACACTGCAAAGCAACATTTTATGCCTATTGTGTTGATAGCAGGGTTTCTGGGCTACACCAGTATTACAAACAGTTACTGTCATTATGGTGTCTTAAGAAACGAGTCAGCTAATAAAGACAAAGTTTGTTTTGTGTTGTTTGGGTTCCTTTTTCTAAAGCATAGAAAATAATATCCGTTCAGCTCAGGTACCTTAGAAAAATGAGCCTTTCTACCAACAAAGGAAAGATCGGGGGAAGCATGAGACATCAGCAGATATTTCTTTTTTGGAAGAAAGAACAAGAAAACAGTGCAGCAGCAAGATTTGCGCTTATTAAAAGATAGCGCCGGGGCTCTAGGCAACATTTATCAGACAGTCACAAAAGTCTAGTGTGGGATTTACTACTGCCTATCATTGGGAAAAAATAACAACTAATGAAGCCTGTGTTTGTTCAAGCAAGTCAAATATCCCATTAAAAATCCTAGTTGGCATTTCCAGGTAGGAAAAGCAAGAAAATATGGTTTCCAGCGTGGTTGTTTGTTAGAAACAAATCTAATGGACACTTTGCCCTGGTGGCTTTTCCCTGGTCAGCTGGCTCCCCACGCTGTCTGCATCGTGTGTGGTGGTTGTAGGTTGGTGTGGGTCATTACATCGCTTCCATCCAGATGGTAATATTTCTTCCTACCTCTAATAGGAAAAGAAAACCCAAATGCTTTACTACCCAAAATATCTGCTCCTTGGAGATGCTGTGGGCAGACCTGCTGGTGGAAACTCTCCTGGCTGTTAGCAGGCGGCCAGGACAGGAATTGGCAGCAGGGACAGGGTGGGTTTGTTTTTCTGGGGGGCATAGGGGTGGGAATTGTATTTTAACCCAAATCTGATGTGAGGTGCGTTTGGGGAGTGTCCTGCTCCATGTGTGGCCTATATTCCCTTTCCCCTGGGCTGTGTGACACGTGGCCACACCAGGGAATGGTGTGCAGCTAGTGGCTCCTGGTGGCATATTCTCAACCTCTCACTCACCGTAGAGCAAGGTCTTCAAACTACTATATTTTAGTTATCGCTGCTAAAATCCTCAGAATATCAAACCCATTCTGCCTCTTTTTTTTTGTGTTTTTTTTTTCCTTTTGTAAATATCTTTGACGAGAGAAACGGAACAACAAATTTTATTTTTGGTAAAGATAATAGTCAGAGAGGATCTTCTAGTAGAAGGCGATGGTTAAAGTGTTCTTGTGCGGTTTTCACTCCTACAGAATTTAACATACAAGTTGTCTTTTTCTCACCATACACAAGCTCAGAGGTGACTTTACGAGAGAATCTTTAAGGGGCACAAATAACTAAATGTGTGGGATACAAAAAACCCCCAAATGATTGCAAGCTACTCTTTAATCTGATGCTAATCTCCATTTTTAAGGCAGCATTTTTTGCTTTCCATGTAGTAATTAAAGCATAAACCGGCTGCTAAGCTTATCTTTACAAAGTAGGAACTATTAATATTCTTCTTTTTTGTGCTTCTTTTTATTGGCTTTTCAGCTAAGGCACAGAAGCGCCAGCTGAACCAATTAGCTGTCTAAAGTTTAAGGCTTATTACCCCTGCTAAGAAATGAAATTCTTGCACGTACAGTAATGAGGTACCTTAAAATGCAAGAGAGTGGGCAGATGCAATCAATCAAAATAAATCCATCAGTGATACTCTCTTTAACATTTTATTGGTAACTATAAAGTGGAAGTAGACAAGCAGTGATCAGAATAGAAACCCTCTGATTAAAATTCAATTTGTTTTCCCTTTCCACAGTTGAGAAGCCTCTGTTCAGCAGGTAAGGGTGAATGCACTCAGGGAAAAACAAACTGAATTAAATGAAGACATCATCTGATTCAGATCCGGAAAAATAAACCTTGTGCTTCTCCCTAAATAAGCAGCCTGACATTACACATTGGCATTGTAAAGAGTAAAATAAATCTGACAATTGGAAAGATTGTGGGTTCTAGATAGATATTTTTGTTGTTGTTGTTGCCCGAGACCATATATTTTTGTTTTCAACTCATTAACCTGAAGACAGAAAGAAATTAATTCTTGGGAGTGCTGTAATGCCATTACTTGTGGTATTTTAAGGCTCAGATCTTCATGCAGTTCCTTTCCCTAACGCCGAGCAATGCTGCTCAGCTAAATTCCATAGTGTGTGGGCCTGGGCTGGTGCTGCGGTGGCCAGGATGGGTTTGGCCCATTGTGGGGACCAGGATGGCCCCCCTGGGTTCCACAGGGGACCAGCGGGGCGTTGGGAAGAGCCATGTTCCAAGTCCAAGAGAGACTTTCCAAGCGATGTACTCTGCAGTGCCATTAGCCGCTCTGCCCTTAAGGCTGTGCCTTTGAAAGTGTATCCCCGACCTTATTTATTTTTCACAGATTTGCAGATTTGACAGAGTTGGGAGGGACCTCTAGAGATCATCCAGTCCAACTCCCCTGCCAGAGCATCACTCAGGATGGCATCCAGGCGGGGCTTGAAAGTCTCCAGGGAAGGGGACTCCATGACCTCTCTCACAGCCTCTAGAAAAGGCTTTAAGTCCTTTCCTAGAGCTCAGCTCTCCTTTCAGCAGTGACCACGCTCAGCAGGGACTGAAACAACTCCTGCTGTCTTCAGCAGGAATTGAGGACAAGTAAGAGTCCAACAGGAACTCACTGCTGCTCCCGACCCTTGGCTGTCACACACAACCAAAGCTTCCTCGCACACCTCTAACTTGCGGACTTTGTCCAGGCACAAACCATGCAGTTTGATACAGGAAAGATTCTTTTCAGCAGATCAAGAAAATTTTAAGGAAATTCCCCCTGGCATCACCATGATTAATATCTTGCTCAGCTTCTGGTGCATCTCCTTAGGGCAGTGGGAGAGCTGTTGTGTTTGGAGCTGTGCTGCCACCAGGCTTGATGCAGGAACCCCACGGCCTGCGATGGGAGACAAAAGAGGCTGCAGAAGGCAATGCTCACGCTTCCTGTGGAGCGTTTTCTGGACATAATTAATGCTGTGATCTATTGCACAGACTATCAAAGGTACAACTGCTTGGGGAAGTGTAACATCAGGATCTTCAGATCCTGTGCTAATTCCCAGGAGATTTTATATTCAGTCTGCCTCAATTCCCTCTGAACTAGCAATTTATCAAGCCAGGCTCATTTGGGATGCAGCTGCTCTGCATCTCCTGGGGTCTTACAGATCTCAGCGTGCAACCTCATTCCCGCACCAGCTCCCTCTGAAGCAGCGTGCAGCTATTGTGGTGGTGTTCTTCTCATCTTCTGAACCACCACCATCTGCCTGGGGCTCGTCCCTGGTCACCCTGCTTTGCCCTTCGGGCACCAGCAGTTCCGTGTCAGCTGAAACAGTTCTTGGGTGTGCAAATGTTTCTAGAGTGTTTTTAGACCCTTTGGAAATCAAAGTGGCTTTGTAAAACCTATTATTATATATTACTGTACTTCCAAAGAAACATTTAAAGCATGAGCATTGACTTGGCAGGGCATCTCTGTGTTCGGTGGTTGCAGGTCACTGTGTGGTGGGTTACTGGAGGAGACACTTCACCAGATCTGTTCCATGTGGAAAGCAGCAGCTTTCTCACAGGGTCCTGTCTTCCTTGGCTTTCTGCCTCTTGCCTCCATCTCCCCATTGCCCCCCAGAACTGACTTAGGACTTGCCGGAAATGAGGTTGTCTGATTTCCTTCTGAACTTGTATGAAGTTATATTTTCTAGCTGACCTTGCCACCAGTGCTGGCAGGCTCAGGAACAGCAGTTCTTTGTGCTCTTTTTCAGGGGATGTAGCAGTAGGATGAGGGGGAAGGGTTTGACCCTGCAAGAGGGGAG
>BJBW01020558.1:11686-42288 GCA_004320125.1 Scolopax mira
GGTGTCCCTGCCCAGGGCAGGGGGTGGCACTGGGGGAATTGAAAGTCCCTTCCCACCCAAACCACTCTGTGATTCTATGATTCATACCTGTCTGCTCTGTCTTGACTGTGCTTGTAGGTTCTACTGTGCGCTGTTGAACATTTCCCTTCACTGGTGTACCCTTACCCTTGTCAGCAGCCAGTTCAGAGGCTGCTTTGTCAAGGATGCTGAAAAATTTAGAACGATTTTATTGCTACGTGTCCTGATGTGGAACAAGAGTGTTTGGTTGATGTTCTTTCCCCTCGCCCTGCTCAAGTTTGCAAGGAGATGGGCAGATAGGAACCTCAGCGTCAAACTCCTACACAAGCAGACATGCTGGACAGGCAATGCAGCAGGTTTTGGTGTATGTTGTTGAAATTAGCTTAGTTTTCATACATGCTAGTAAGATAATGGTACTATGGTACCTCCTTTCTTTTTTTTTTTTCTTTTTTTTTCCCCTGTTGTCAACATTTTCACAGTTTGGATACAGCTGATTGTTGCTGTCCAGGCTTCTAGTTGAATCTTTTTAATTTATATCTGCCCTTAAAGAAAAAAAAAAAAAAAGAGACAAGAGAAAAGGCCACAATGGCTTAAATGCCACCATCACCATATATATTGCATCTCATCTCAAGTTCTGCCTGTGCAGGGGTCCCTTCACAGAGTCCTTATTCCATCAACTCTATGAATCTACCCCGTTGAAAGCCTGTGCTGAAGAATTACACCTGTGGAAAAGTGTAATGTGTGGAAAAGTACATCTCAAAATTAATTTTGCACATTGCATCACAAGGGGGACTTTCACTGAGGGCAACTGGCTAATTCCCTATGGGCACCATCCAGAAAACTTGATAATTCCTTTTCTTTTTTGGATTAAATCACACTCTTATGAAATAAATGCACTTTTCCCCTTAAAACAAATTTTTAAAAAAGTAACAATTAGGAACAATACAGCCAAAATGTTTTATTTGGGCAATACAAATACAATCAAATCAAAAATATCACAGATTTTCATACATTAGTAAGAAGTTACTGTACACTTGAACAGTTGCCATTTTTACAGCTAACAAAGCTTTACCTTTATTAAAATGTATTTTCCTCTCACATAAAATATACACTTTTCACTGACGTATTTTACATCATACACCTCTCGGGGATAAGAAACATTTCACAAACAATGCACAACAGAGGCCATCTTCTCTAAACCCATACAAAATAGTACATAGAAGCGAGAAACACGGGTCTATCCTACTGGGCTGCAGCCCTCAAATGTCACGGTGGGTCGCTAGAGATGCTCCGTGCGTCGCCAAATGCTCAACAGGGTTTGGAGTCGGGGCTTGTCCCGTGGGACCCTCGTTCCCCAGGGTGAGGGTCACTTTGCAGTGAGTGCTGAGCGCCAGCTGTGTGTCCAGGGCACCCTGGCTCTGCCTCTGCAATTAAAAAACCCCTCCCACCATCCTCCTGATGCCCGAGCAAACGCCAGTGGTGGGGGATGTGATGCTGGGGAGGGTGGTGTGTTGCCCCCAGCACCCCCAGTGAAACCCTCCATCCCCTGAAGTAAATGGAAGTCTTGCCATTGACTGCAGTGGAACCAGGTTTTAACCCCGCGGTGCTGTGATATTTCCCTTACATCAGTACAATATAAAAGGAAGGGGGGGGAATTTGGTGAAGAAAGACCCCAGCCTCGCTGCAGTACGGAGCTCGCCGGGAGCCAGCGTCGCCCTAATGTGAGGTCTCCATAAGAGCTTCCCCGGGGACTACCACAAACTGCTCTTCCATAATCATTTCTTGGTTTCATTTGGAGAACAGATGCAGGAAATAAATATGTTCATCCCTACAGGCTGTTGCTGAGATTTGGAAAGAATTAGGGGCTCTGTTAACTTCAGGTTAAACTAATTAAAAAAGCACAGAAAAAGAAAATGTCGCTATATTTTAATCCTGGGAGAAGTTCTGTTGTTAACCTGACGCAGGAGTTCCAGGAAAGCGATTTTTTTTCCCTACCCATTGTACCCAGTAAGGTTACGGGGAAATAACCGAGTGGCTTTGGAAGAAGAAAAAAAAATATTTCCAAGTATTTTTAAGAGGCTTTTTTTTTTAATTGCAAAGGGGAAGATCTGCCCAGCTGCTGAGACAGATACTCTGCCTACTGTAGCATCGCTCCCCACATGTTTCTTGGTTTGAGTCCCTCCTGCCAGGCACCGGTGGGACGTGGAGGTGCCTGAGGTTTTGGAGAAGCCAGACCGGGAAGAGTCCAACCAGGGCAGGTATCTCAGGGTGCCTTTCAGACACCAGCTTCTCTTTTTTTTTTGGAAACAGGTTGGTCCTGTCCCGCTGCCGGGCCAGCTTTACACAGAAACACACCCTTCCTACCACGGCTCCTCGCTTGGGAGAGCGTCCCTTCCCAGGCTTTTGTCAGGTGCCTTTGGATAGGGGACTGTTTCTCTTCCAAAAAGAAAATAAAAATCCTTCAATCCTCAAAAAATAAGGCATCCTTTTAATTTAGTTACTGTAAACCACTTTTTCAAAACTAAAATCCTCACCGTATCCTGTCATCTTGAGATGATTTATTTAGAAATGAATAAAAAAGAGTAATATATATATATATAACTATCCTTTTCTAATGGTAACACAATGTACAATCTGCACCCTGATTCTGGAATAAAATACAATCCTTAACAGAAGCAATACGTGAGCGTAGGGAAAAGTAGTTCAACCCTCTCCCATTATTGGTGCATTTAGAGCGTTAAGATGGCTTTGTCTTCTCTGGGGCCAGTGGTTGCTCAGAGAGAGGAATGGGCAGCCATTTGGCAGGGCTGAGAGGATGAAATCCTCCCTGTGAGCAGTGCCCGTCGGGATAAGGGATGGAGGGATGGATGGATGGAGCAGGAAGGTGGGCTCAGTGGCTGGGAATGGCTCCGAGCTGGGAGCTGCTGGAGCAGCGGGGGGGGCAGACTGGTCCCACTCAATCAGCCTGGAAGGAGCTCTGGGAAAGAGCCCTCTGCGCCACTGATTGATGGAGTTTGAGCAGGATTTGATGCAGTTGGGTTCACATTAGTCGTAGGAATGTGTTTTTGCAGCAGTGCGAGGTGACCAGAGTTCTGTGATGAATTGTGTTCCCGAGGCTTCGCTCGGCTTGTGCTGTTATCAGCTATAAGCAAGCCAAAAAACAAACACATACAGTATCTGATCTTTTGACACAGATACTGTACGTTGGGCTCAAAGCAGGAATTTCATCAGCAGAGCACAGATAAAGGGGGGATGGTTATCATCCCTAATGCGAGATCTGGCTCTGAAATTATGCGAATGGCACATTATACAGAAGCGCTTCTAAGCTGTGCTCGGCATTATTCTTAGCTTTACTATGTAATTTAAGCAACAGTTTATTTGTGAGAAAGCTGCCCGTGCACAAATAAGGGCAGGAATTGGCTTTTCTTTTATCTATATGCTACTTTATTTGTCCTGAAATACAATGCAGCATTATTTGCTGGCATTTGCCAGTAGCTCAGCGAAGTGCTTACAGTTCTGAAATTCATTCAAAGTAGGTTGCCGTGGCTGATTTACGTTCAGTCTGATCATTAGTAAAATCAGAAAGCAAGTCGCTTATTCTAAATTAAACTGAGGTTTGGGGGACTATGTAAAAATGATGATTTGTCTCACAGTTAAGGTGTGTGTATGGGATATACACGTATAAATGTATCTGCAGGTTTTTCTATGAACGTCTCGTGTCCGAGTCTCTGAAGGTGCAATCAGCCTGCGTGCAGTCTGGGGTTACTCGTGTCTCTCTCACTCAGTAAGGTCAACTGTTGGAAAGGTTTTATAATTGCTTAGTATTAACTTCCCTGTTTCCCTGTGCCCCTGAGTGAGAGTCAAGCGCCTCCATTTGTAGGTCGAGTTTTGTTCCTTTACATATTTTAATGTAATGGTTCTACCTCACTTTCTGCCGAGTGGAAATGAGGAGGGAAGTCTAATATTTACCCTGAATGCATTATGGAGATTCTTAAGTAAATACACTGGACAAACCTTCCCCTTCCATTGCACTAATCCCAGGCTGGCTGACTTCAGTCAGGCCACTGCGGTGATGTGGGGACATTACATTTTGGACATTAATACAGGTCTAGGGAAGATGAGCTGTACTCAGAAAATAGCATGATGCTGCTTTCTAGACCCCCTCTACCGTATGGATCATGATTTCACATGGAAGCTCCCCAAAGTTGCATTTCCCTTCCTTTTGGTCTTAGGATAAAGGGGTTTGTACTGTCAGTAAAGCTGTATTTTGTATTTATTTTAATAAGAGCATCTTGTTATTGTGGGTCATTAGTTGTTCCACTGTATGTGCCAAATCTGGAAAGTTCCATTTAGTATTTTTTTTTTGAAAGAATAATTTTATACTTTCACACCGAGGATTCTCCTCAGTAGTTTATCCTGCAATAAAAAGAATACCCATCTTTTGCAAAAAGTTTTTTTTTCACATTTTAAATGTGAAAAATTTCATACTGAAATGAATGGAAAAACATTTGTTGTCATTCATCAGCCTGATGTAAAATGGACATCCCCCTTTCAGATTTTCAAAGGGACCATGATGTAGCATCATAGAATGTTTTGGGTTGGGAGGGACCTTAAAGATAATGGAGTTCCAAGGCCCTGCCCTGGGCAGGGACACCCCCCACCAGACCAGGTTGCTCAAAGCAAAGTAATGGGGTCCCATGAAGAAACAAAGGGGTCAGACTCCAATTATCCCCCACTCCGAATTCTTTCTGCCTGTTTTTTTCAGGACTCATGTTAATAACTGCTATTTTAATTCACATTAACTCAGATCCTTCCTCAGGGAAGCTTGGGGGCTGTTCTGCGTTCCTGGGAGAGGTGCAGCCTCCCTCTGTCACCGCCCTGGGGACTGGCCCTTTGCTCCAACAAAGAGCAGCACCAGAAACCTCCTGCCTCTGCCTGCAAGGGATCAGATGGTGAGAAAGGGAATCTCCCCCGCCTTGGTGAGCCCCACGGGAATGCATCCCTGCACAGGGAAATAGGGACTGTGCCCCCCCGGGCAGGTCCTGCATCCCCCCGACCTTTCCTCTGTCCGTGTCGTGAAGCAGCACTAATTCCCTCGCGCTGGGTACATTTATGGATCTGAAGGATTGTACAAATGTTTGCTTTAACCTCCAGCAGTTGACATGGAAGCTTTGCGTTCAGAACCGGTGAATAATGCTAGGCTTTCCCTTCGTGCTCCTTAATGCTTTTTTGACCTTGTTTTGCCTGTAAGTAGCTTTGCTGTCCAAAGCTGTAATTCTGCTGAGCCATTTCCCCAGGAGCGAGAGAGAGGAGCCCTGCTGGGCACAGCGCTGCACCACCCGCTCCCCAGCCATCCCATTCCCCAGCCCAGAGAAGCACCATCTAGTAATTAAATCCCAAACCCATGTCTTATAAAGGTCAAACGTATCAAACCTGCCCAAACAAAGGCCGTGTGTGTGCGGGACTCGGGAGGCTGAAGGCCAAAGTCAGCCTATCTAAGGTATCCATCCATTAGCTTAGAAATTAGGACCTGCTGTGCTAAGCAAATTACTCACTGGGGATGTTCTGCACGAGAATCTGCTGCAGTGATGGAGCTCCTGCTTAAAATGGGCTTCTGCTTCGTAACCCGCCTCGGTTCTGCCAGTGGCTGGATGAATCTTTTACAAGAGAGGCATTAAGAACCCAGGAGTTTTGCTTCTATGTGTGCCTCGATCTTGTTTTCTGAGCTGTGTAATCAGGAGCTGGCACTTGATGGCTGAGATTGGGGGTTTATCTGTCAAGCTTTTCTAAGCTTTTAGACACTAACAGAGAGATTAGGTTTGGTCGGTTTCGTATCCTAACCCCTTATGCAGATATGTTTAACAGATATGACAACACTCAGCTCCCTGGGTATAATACAAAATATACCATATTATTATATATTAGACCTGCTCGGTGAGAAAAAAGACTAAGTGGGTTATAGTAGTTTTACCAAGTCCATAAGTGTTCATAATTCATTCCTCTTGTCCTAGAAATGAGCTCTGCTCTGTCTCTTACAGAACTAATCCTATCTGCCCTTCAGAGCCTTTCAGACTTAATTCAGACCCTCGTTAATAATTTGCCACTTGGGTATTAATTGGAAACGTCTAGGCTGGTTCTCACTTCCTTCCCTTCAAATACCAGGCTGACCCTGGTTCTCAGGGGTGACATCAAACTGCAGTGGCACGGTTGGGTTGCCATCGTATTTAAATCTGTTGTTTCCCTCTAATTGATTCCGCACTGCACACAGGGGGTTAATTAAACACGATGTGCAAATACAAAACGGATTTACCTGACACTCCCGTAACCACAACTTTTGTCTCTCGGCTCTGTCCTTACAGAAAGAAACCCCGTTATTCCTGGGGAGGGGCTGCCCTGTGCAGACACGGCGGGGGAGCCCCGTCTACACAAAGTCCTCAAAATACCCAGTTTTGTTGTTGAAGGGAAAATTGAGCAGTGACTATTTTGCAAAACCCCATTTGATGATGCTTGAACGTAGTTTTTGTTGAACATGGTACAGGGCTGAATTAGGTAAATTACTCTCCCTGGGCACTCCTGCACTGTCACTGAGAGCAGGGGCTGCTTCGGAGCTTTAGCATCACCCACATTTATCAAAGATAGCAGAGTCAAGCAACAACATTATTTGAATCGCTATGGTTATGAAGAAATATAAAAATGATAACTGCTGAGTAAATGTTAATAGGCAACATTGTCTGCTGGGGATGGTGAAAGATCAGTACCCATTAAGAAGAAAAAAGGGAAATAAAATCCCTAGGAAAGCTGTTTTCCCTCTTGTTATAATGACCAGTGCTGTTAACAGGATTTCTAATGCATGTTTTATACTCTTCCCTAAAAGTATGTTACTAATAAAAGTCTTACTTTGTCATATTTTATGTATTTATTTTCAGCATATAAAAACGTAGCCGGCATCCTGTCTGCTTGAACGTGCTTGTAATTGAGTGTTAAAAGGCTGGGGAAGTGGCTCCTAAAGCCACTGGTGATAACTGGCAGAGCCACCCCTGGGAGTTCGGGCTTTGACCCGGGGCTGGAAGGGGATCTGGTTCTGAGACCAGGGAGGACATTCAGGGCCGTCCCCGGGTCCCGTTGCTCCCTGCGTTCTAGGGCTCAGCTCCTCAGCCGAGCATAGAGCTCCGCTGCAGGTGCTCTCTCGTTCTGAAGTCCACTGGTGAAACATCAAGTTTTGGGTCTAGCAGAGTAGCATTTGGTTTGTTTTTCTGACCAAAAGGGATTAGAAAGACGTGCCATGAAGCCTGGTGTACTTTGCAGGTAAAGCAAAAGCTTCTAATTAAGAGTAAGCGCCTTTAAAATACTCCAAAGTGTCATTATTTGGGCTTTGGCCTTGTGAGCTATGGAAATCCACCAGCACGTTGGAACTGATCTTGGGCAGAGAAGGTTTTTGATTTTATTTATTTTATTTTATTTTACACCAATGAGCCTTCCACTGCCCAAGGCAGCTGCGCTGGGCGGTTGAGGCGAGCCGCCGCTGGCACACAGTTTGGCTCTCTGCGGTGTTTCAGGGAGGGAAGGATTTGGGAAGAGAAGGGTGGAAGCAGAGCTGTTATTCCCTCAGTTGTGCAGATAGCCCATTTCACGTGGCAGAAAGTCCTGCTTTATAATTTTGCCCTGCAAAACTGTCTTGCCCTGTGCACCGCCATTGTACCCCCAGTGATCCCCCGCCAGGATCGGCTCCTGGATCCTGGCTCATTGCTTTTTCTAGATAGATAAAGATTTAAAAACCAATAATCTATCCTTTAAGTCACGGTCCTCGCTTGGCAACCAGTGTGCATATTATGCATACGTGTGGTTTTAGAGCAAGTTATTAATGCAGCAAGATTATTTTATTTATTCCAATTTCACTGTTCACAGCCCAGGACAGAGCCAGGGCTGCTTCACAGTTCCTAACAAATCACCTCAAAAACATGCCTTCATTACTTGCCTGGAGGTATTTTTGGTTTTCTAAACTATTTTTAGCTTTCATACATATAGTATCACTCAGGTATTACTGTCATGTTGGCTTTTTAATACTGAGCTTTGTGTTGCAAGACTTATTTATTCTTTTGAATTGTCTTGCCATATGATAATGTACTGAGCCTTTTGCTCCGGATCACTGAGGAAAATATTATTTGTGGAATGAAGAACAGATGGTGCCGAACCAAGGCGTTATTCAGGGTTCTGCTGCTTTAAAATCCCCTCTGGATTAGCAGAGTAATTAAAGTGAGCTGGATGCACTAGGACCTGGGGCGTTTTTACAGGGGGCTTGGTGTGATATTGTATCTCTAGGCTGCCCGATTACCACAGTGTAAAACAGGAGAGAAAAATCAAAAGTCTATCAGGAAGGAGGAATAATCGATAGTTACAAGCGGGAAGGCAGGATTTATCGAAAGTGAGGGGCAGGAGCAGGCTCAGCCCTGTTCTGGCTCCCCAGTCGGTGCTTTCCACATTTTAATTGAAAAGCCTGAATCTATAATGAGGAGCAATCCATCTCGCAACCCCTCATCTGAAAGAACTGGATAAATAACCACACTGACCAGTCTGTGGTGTGGCTCGTATGGCTGCCCACTCTGCACCCAGCATTCTTCTGGCCAGAGAGAAAAGGATGGTGCTGGAAGAACTTCCATGGGCTCTACTAAAGGTTGCTCTCAACCCTAGCTAAGATGCCAATGACTAAAGTCAGCGCAGCCTGAGTATGGCTGTGATGGTTGGCATCCTTCTGAAGCAGTGGTGGCCAGGGAACTGGTGACAAATGAGAGGCAAATGTCACTTCTGTAGCCAGAAAAAGGTGTGAAGCTTCTCTGGTGGGATCTTCACCAGCGCTGCTTCATGGCGACCCACATCCCCCTTGCTTCAGAGGATACTCTGGCAGCTCTACCTTTGTTGGGTCCAGACAGCCCCGTGAATGAAGACAGAGAGGTCCCTTTGCCTTTGAGCAGCATTGTGGGGTTGTTCTGCACACTGCTTTAATGCTTGCTTTCCTGTTTGCTTCTCAAACGTTGGCTTATGTCTCAGGAAGGTGGGAGACACCTCCCAGAGGGACCAGAGCAGCCCAGTCCCTGGAGGGAGGCATGACCTGCTCCACTGCCTTGTCCTCCAGGTCCTGCCATAAGGCTTGTCCTTCATGGTGGTAAGAGCCATCAGAGCCATTGGCCACCACATATAAATTGTGGAGATGACTAGGTCTCTGCTGCCAGGTTTGGTCAAGGAGAAGCACAATTCCCAGCTGTGACCAAGAGGCACTGGATGCTCCAGGTCATCCTTTCCCCGGCAGGACCCCCTAAAGCCAGGAAAAGGTTCAAACCCAAAGTCTTTATGGCTGATAGGAACCCTGTTATTGTAGTCACAGGTTTTTGGTGCCTGGTTCCAATGCTGCACACCAGCCCCATGGAATGGGGTTACCCCCGGAGCCTGCTGGTGATTTTAAGGCCATTTTTGAGATAGCTGAACCCTAAGCTGCTTTAAATGCTGAGGATCTGTTCAAATCCTACCCTCTTTGTACTTCACCTAATTTTTCATCATCAGAAAGCCAAGTGTGATGTTTCATGAGCCTGGTTCCACCAGGGCAACCAGCTGTGGCAAAGGCCATTTAAAAAGGAACATATTTTCTAGAAATGAAGTTTGAGGCTGCTTTATGTCCAACAGTTGCACCACGTTTAGCAGCAGTGATACTCTCCCAAATGTGTTTTTCATGCAGATCCTTTCAGTGCCCATATCAAGTGAGATGCTACAGAAAAACACCAGTTCTTAAACTCACACCTATTGGATTATTTCAACGTATTGTTCATATCACCTTTTTATTCTACTGCACTTTAAAAATCTGTTTATGGAAAAGTGCTCATAGAATGTATTAGCATTTGACCAGAATAGGGTGTTTAATTCAGCATGCAAGCATTGACAATGAAGCATATATTATGCCTCCTACACAGCATTTACTGTCATTATAGTCGCCTACATATATTAAGTTATTTTGTTGATGATTATGGATGACTATTAGCGAAAGAACTTTCTGCAAAATAAAACCGTAGTTGCCCACCATCTGAGAGTGAAGGAGAAAAGGGCATAAACAAAGGGCTGGGCTTGCAAATGATAAACTCATTGTTTTGAAGGAAAATAAAGGATTATATTCAGTCAGCTGTTACTCGTTGCAGCGTGGCATAAACCTGATGCCTTCAAGGTTTCCCTCTGCTGTGATTTCTGCCCCTCTCTAAAGACAGCGCTGCAGGGACTAACCAGGACTTTGATGGAGCTCAGGGAGATGGAGAATGAGATGCCTTCCCCAGCATGGGTCCTCCTCTGGACTGGGCCAGCAGGGCAAAAGAACAGGTCATTTTTTAGCGCCACTGCCTTTTTCAGACAACTGATTTATTGCTGTCGTGGCACAGATGTGCCTGCAGGATGAATTAGCTCCCCGCAGTATGTAAACACCATGTGTGCGTTGTCACAGTGCTACAGGAACTAACTATTTTGTTAGTGTTCACAGACTTCGTGTCATGATACTAGAGCCAAGGCTCGGTGGTGGTGGGATTGGTGGCAAACGGGGAATGGCCTGGGAGATTCACCACCAGCCTGCTGGGTCCCTGGTTTACTTTGGTCTTCTGTGGTGTTCTGCATCAATTACTCTTTAAATTGGCGACTGGCTGATAGTGTCTGTAGGTTATGCAGACCTACGTGGATGGCACAAGCTGGTCCATGTGTTCTGCCCTTGTGCATGCCTTAGGTTGGAGTTGGATGTTGCCAGCGGGGGTCTCGTGTCTGAATGTGCAACTTCCCTCTGGGTCTGCTCTGGAAACCTGCCTCTGAGATCTTGTAAGAGATGTTGGGGAGAAAAAGGCTTCTGCATCGTGTTTTCTCCTGGCTGATTCTGAGCTGGTTGTTGCAGATCCCACTGCTAATTCCGATCTTGTTGGGTTTGCCACAAACCCTGAGCTGGCTGTGAGTTTCTCCAAGGTGGCAACAACAACAAAGAAAAGCCATAAAGAATAGTGTAGTATGGTGGGAAAAGGTGGTCTTGGGGCTGTAATGACAACGTTTTCTATGGGACTGAGGAGACTGTGGAGCTCGGGGAAGGTAGAGTCCCACAGTGGCCATGACCTGGTGGCTTGGGGGAAGATGCAAAGTGACTACTAGTTCATGGGGGCTCTGCTCCACTCTGGAAAACTCCCAGCTCAAGCTGGTTCATGTTATCTACTGTCATCTTCTCCTGCTGACCCTGATTTAAGGGTTGGGAGTGAGAGGGAGGTGTGTGAGATGGTTTTGATTAGTAGGTGTAGGAGGCACTGCAGTAGGAGCTGAGGAAATGTGAAGACAGAGCAAATAAGAGGCAGAGGAGGAGGAGGAGTCTCCCTTCACTCTGCTCTGCTTTTGTCCTGATGTTGGTCAGCAGCACCCAGGCTGCCTCTTCAAGGTTACAGGTGGAGAAAGGAGCTGTGAGCAACAGCACACGGGATGCTACAGCCAGGAAGGGGTCCACATCTCAGAGGGATGTGACTGTGATTGAGCAGAGCTTTCATGACCCTGCTCCACCAAGATGCTCAGCTGTGAGAGTGCTCAGGTCCCTAAGGAGTGAGGGTGATAAGTTCCTCGGGGAGATGCAGCTTACATCCTGAAAGGGTCTCTTCAGAAATTGTTCTGAGGAGATGGCTGAAATAATTCCTCCATTTGATCAACATTTGTTGCATCATTAGGAAAACAGCTCTTCCCAGTCTGCTGTACCTGCCCAAAGTGAAGGCAGCAGGAGATGCTCTTCTGCCAAAGCTAAATAAAAGACATCAAAAAAAAAAACCCCTAAACAATGTCCTGGCAATAGCTTGTCCCACCCAGCAATAGATCTTGTCAACTTGTGCTGTCTGAACCCAGGCTCTTGAAGGGCTGCAGCCCCTCTCCATGGGTTGGGACACGCAGAGACGATTGGATTTACCCCTTGTAAATGATCACCCTTGGTTTTGTGGAGGAGAAGGAATGGATAGCCATCGCAGGACAGCAGGGACTTTGCAAAACAGAAAAAAAAAAAAAAAGACTTTGTTTTTCCACTGGAGTAAATGGATGATTAAATCACTTGAGGGTCTTTGCTCTCTGATTCTTGCTTTTCAGATAAAAAACATGCCAAGTGATCTAAGCTGCTTCAGGTTGAAGCACGTACTGAGCTTTGCACCAATTCACACATCAGTATTTCTTTAAACTCTAGCTGGCCAGTCGTTTTGAACATATATAAAGGCCATTATAGAAAAAGGAACAGAAATTAATACAGTCCCTTGATAGCCATGAAGCTCATTTTCAGATTGTTATTCTAATTGTGGCTTCGACTGCCTGAGGGGAGGCTGCCTCTTCTCCAGGGCTGCCTCTTCTCCAGGACTGCCTCTTCTGGCCAGCAGTCTTCAGAGTGCGTGTTCTGTGACAGCTGATGGCATCAAAACCCCCCCAGGATGGGGAAATTTGGGCGCAGGGTGAGAGCGGAGGTGCAGCCATCCAGATGGAGCACTGGGATCTGCACATTTTCCCTCTGCACTGGAAAATGGCTGGGAGACTTGCTCAGAAACAGCAGATCCCTCAACTAAGATTCCCTCTATGGAGTAATGCTGCCTGGATACCCTTCCTGGCAAACCATGCATCTCTTTGTGCTTTCTGATTACACCGAAAATCTCCCTCCCCCATCTGTCATAAAGATTGATTTGTCTCTTATTGTTTTGTCAGGGTCTGGTTTTATCTCCTCGGCCCCTTCTCTTCCCCTCCATCCACAAGCTGACATTTCACTGGAGTGGGTGTCACAGCGTCTATTGTATGGCCCCCAGCGAGGCTCTAGAAATGAATCCTGCAAATTAGCAGACATCATAAAAAATAACAGCTTGCCCTGACCATAGGAGCCCCCTCCCTTTTGTCTGGGGCTGGCACCCCTCACCCTGCTTTTGGCTTGGCTCACCCTGTTCTGTGGGAGCCACCAGAGACTTTGGGAGAACCCCCGTGTTGGAGAAGGTCAGGGAATGGGGACTGGGAGTGGTCACTGCAGCCGTGACCAAAAGTGGGCAGAGATGCTGGCCTGTCCCCGGGGTCTCGGGGTGCTCCCCGGTACCCCCTCAGCCGCAGCACCATCGCTCAAGCTGTGGGGATTTGCAGCATTGTACTTGTCTACTTCTGAGGGCTGGTGATTGTTTTGTATCACCCTTCACAAAGTCAGCGACTTTCTCTCCCTTTGCCATGTGAATTCAGCAACTATTGTAGGCGCATATGAAAAGGTGTGTTTGCTTTGGTTGGACAAATTGTGAGTGTTAAATCGCAGCCTGTACCACTGAATCTGCTGTTTTCCTTCTGCCCGCTGCTGGAGACCAATATCCTGCTTTGGGCAGGCATTTAAAGCTCTTCGCAGTGATTGAAAGCAACAACCAACTTTTTATATTCTATTTACACTGATCTCTATTTGATTTCCAAAGATATAAGAGGCTTCCATTGTAGGATCACCCTTATCTGTAGATGTAGGTTGAGCACAGGCAGCACAAGGAGCCGGCTCCTCCAAGAGTGTTGCTAATTGTGTACCATTAGTTTGGAAGTTTTAATCAGTATTTCAGGCTCAGTCCACAGCCTTAACACACCCAGACTATCAGCAGCTCCTTGTGAGAGCACCCAGGCTCTGTAGGATCTGTGCAGCACATCACTGGCCTTATTTGATGGGCTCAGATTCTCTGGGAGAGCTAAAAATTTGATGATTTAAAGCAACTTTCCATTTATAAAAAAGCATGTGGGATGGAGTCATTAGAATAATAAATTTCAATGCTTATATAACACTTATAATCTCTGGGAAGCCATGAGACTCGGTCAAAGGGAGGAAAAAACTACCCCAATACCCTGCCCCTGGGCCAACGAGCCTTTGCAGGTCCCTCCTGACTCTGCTTAATTAATGAGCTGTTCCAAAATCCACCCATGAGGAACAGTCAGCTGCCCCATCAAGGAGGTGCCCTTGGTCAGCAGAGCAGACCGAGACCTTTCCCATCCCACTGGTACTGGCTGTGTCCCTACAATCACCATCACCACCAGCATCGCCACCACTACCATGACCACCACCATTGCTATCACCACTACCACCATCATTGCCATCACCACTACCACCACCACCATGACCATCACCGTCACAACCAACATCCTCATCACCAGTCCATTTTGTGCACTTAGGGTTCTAGAAGCCCGTCACCCCACCTGGCTGGGGTGAGAACCATGAAATGGTGGTCCCTGCTGCTGAGGGGAGTGGAACCTGCTGGGAGGACACTACTAAGGGACAGTGTGGTGACAGGCTGTTGTGTGGGGACCATCCCTGCTGCCTCAGGGCACTTCTTGCCACTGAGCCCAAGGATGGGGCTTTTCTCCTCAGCTGGGCAGCCCTCTGGAAGGTCACTGTGATGGTCACTTTTTTTTTAGGCAGCTCCTCATTTTCTTAATGTGAGATATTTCTAAAGTTAATTATGAAATCTTTAGCATTAAATATTCAGGAGCACTTATTTTTGAGTACCTCAGGTTTAATTTAGGTTCTTTGAAATTTTAATATCTCGCCTTTAATATTTAATTATGCCCCGACACGGGGATAGAAATTTAAAGTCTATTCTTTGAATGAAGCGAGTCCTGGATTCCTTTATGGAAAAGGCTCAGATGGAGAGGAAAGGGTCTGTCTCAAAAGGATGCAGCTCCCCTTTATTTCCTACTGATGTGTGGGCCCTTGTGATAGTGCTGAATCGAGGTGTTCCCTTTGCCCCGCTCTGCTTAAAGTTACATAGACTCAGGTGTGCAAAATAGGTGGGTTTTTTCCCAGTTCCTTTCTGCTAATTATGGGAGACCCCAGTACGGCCAAAGCAGCAAACTGGTGTGGGTCTCCTGCATCACATTCATCCATCGAGCAGCACCAGGAGGCTCAGAGCCGTTTTTCAGTGGGATGTGATGCTGAGGAAGCCTTTGCTGTGTTTTTGGGGGGCAGAAGAGATCTGGGCAGTAAATTGGGCAGAAATTGGTGTTACTGGGCTGCTTTGTGGGGCAAGAATGGGCGCATTAATGGTTTGTTCACTGACCCAGTGCCAACAGGTCACTAGTGTGTGACACCAGTGGGTGGTGGGTCCCAGGGAGCTGCCCCTGTCCTTGGTGTCATTTGTCTCTGCCCCCAGGGCTAATTGTTGTATGAATTCCAGCTAATTGTGAAAACAACCCTCCAGTCACATCCGTGTTACGTGTGTGGGAATGTACACTGGGCATTGTAGGGCTCAGCTAATATGTCAGCTCTAATTAAAGCCTCTCAGTTATTAAAATATCTTTACCATGTTTTACAGCACAGTACCTTCAAATGAGAAGCATTGCAACTTTTTTTTAGGTTTGTATTTTTGGAGGGGGGAGAGGCGGGGGGGCTAGCTGCCTAATTAACAGACACTAATGATTTGTGAGCTGCACTGAAAGCGCAGTGACTAATGCCTGCTTTGTGAAATTGCCTCAGAATCTACATTAGAGTCAAGCTGCATAACAGCACTTGGGGAAAAAAATCACCAGCTGATGGGGCTTAGTGTTTAAAAGGTAGAGGGGAGCCTGTAGCTGGGTGAAATCTGAATTTGTCTTGGGGGAGGAAGAAGAGGGTTCTTTTTTAGGAGAGGGTGTGGGAGTCACATGGAGGATTTTGCTGCTGCCTTATTCAGAAGGCACGGGAAAAACATCAGCTAAAGGTGATGGAGCCAAGTTGCTAGGTGCTGCGTGTCAGAGAGCAAGGAAATAGGTGTGAACATGTAAAATAGCAGCATGCAAAATTGCTACCACAAAGGCTCTCTGTGAAGGGGAAGGGGATATAATGGGGCCGATTTTGAAAAGCAGTTTTGTCCAGTTTTGCGCCTGCAATTTTATACCAACTTACAATGCCAGAGGAGCTTTATGGCCACATTTTGTGCACTTAGATGATGGCCTGCCCAGCTTTTACTGCCAATCAGCTGGATTTCCACAGCTCTGATACCGTGTGCCATTATTCCCAAAGGATAATTGCATGCACAAGCTGTCTCTCCACATTAACTGCCCTCTACGGGCAAGTGTGACCTGGCACGGACGAGGAGGATGGTGTCACCAGTGACCTCCCAGCCTCCATCTGGGCTGTCTAATTATTGCTGACGAGATGTTACTTTTCAGATATGAGGACACCAAATCGCTAAAGCCATTTTAAATTCCCAGTAAATGTCTAGCAATAGGTTTTAAGTGTTCTTTGTGGCCCGTACACTCCTGGAGGAGTGTTTTGTGTGTCGTCGGGGTCCCTGTTTCAGCCCCAGCTCCAGCCCTGCCACACCATAGACATTTTCACCCCAACTGCCAGGTCTGGCTTCCTGCCGCGCTGGTTCCTGGGGCATGAGCATCTCTAAAGTGTCACTTTCTGGTGCAAAACTGCTCATCTGGGGCGCAGGAGGATGCAGCCAAGCACCTGGAGAAGTGGGTTCTTCAGCAGTAGCTGAAGACTCTGGCTCTCGCAAGTCTGTGAGTGAAGACCTCTGAAGGTTCCCTGTTTGTCCTGACTCAGAGCATCCTCCTTCACGCTTGCTTTTGCTGCCTTCACTTCATGTCTTGATGTTCAGGCTCTGAGCAGAGCACCAAGGGCTGGCCTCAGATTCTTCTGTCTGTCTGTCTGACCTGAACAGCTCCTGTGCTCACAGAGACCTGCTGGGGGAGGCAGCCAGGAGCTTCTTTCCTTGGGGGCTCTTGCTGGGGAGGGTGGGAGGGCTCGTGGGTAGGCTCCAGCCTGGTCATTTTAATGGGAAAGGAGGCCAGATAGGGTCTTAAATGGCAGTGTTTGCTTTTTAGCACCTTCTTGCAGTTGGACTAGATGATCGCTGTAGGTCCCTTCCATAACTGAAATTATTCTATTCCTATTCTATTCTATTCCTGGGGTTTTTTTAGGGGGTATACACCTGTAGAACTAATCCAGCGTTTTCCAGGGGCTATGGTGGGTGGGAAAAGGGGGTTCCTAAAGACCAAACCATGTGCTCTCGGGATGTTCCCACACAGGCAGGCTGGGGAGAGCAGGGAACTTGGCTTTTAAAGTCAAGAGTGGAAAAAAGGGACTGTGGTGATGGAACTCGAGGCAAACTCTGGTCTTGCTCTTGTGTCAGCTTTGCTAGAACAATCTCGGGTCAGGATTTGTCCCCGTGAGAAGACACACCTCATGGAGAGCGAGGGCAGATGAGTAAGGAACAATTCAAGCCTTGAAGAAGTTAAAAATGTGAAGACTGCCAAGGTCTGATGATGGAAGTTCATTAGCTCCCGGCTGAATAAGTAACGATGATTCTCTTTTCATGTAAGAGCCCTGCCAGCTTGCAAAGGAGCAGATGTGCACACAAGATGGATAGTTTCAAATAGTCAAAATACTGTTTTTTGGGTTGTGGGTTTTTTTTTTTTACTTTAGTGATTATCTTTTTTCATCTAAAATAAATCCAGATTGTGCATAGTCTGGAAAACAAAACAACAATATTTGGAGAGAGGGAGTGTTTATTTAACAGGTGGCTTATTTAGCAAATGGTTCGCTCTTATAAAATAATATTCCTGTCGTATTCTGCAGTGATGATTCAGAACAGATGAGAGCGGGAAGGCAGTTTTTTGGGGGGTGTTATTACTTCACGAGGGCCTGGGTTAGGTTGGTTTAATTAAGAACATCTGCGGGAGTGCTTTGCTAAGTGCATCTGTGCGTGTTATGGGCTGGGAGCTGGGTGCTGTGTCGCACAGAGCAGCCCCCCGGGGAGGCAGGTGATGGGCCAAGAGGAGATTGTGTTGAGGGACACACAACTTCATCAGGTCTCTGTCCAGCCTCCCCTGGGAGGGGGGACCCATCCCCAAACATGGATGGGACACTCGGATGTTCTTCTCTATTCAGGATGTTCTTCCTGCACAGGATGTTCCCCACAACAGACTGTTATTCCTGTTATTCCCAGGATATTATCCTGGAGGGGGCAAAAAAGGGGAAGAAGCCCCGGTGACAGAGGTGGAGGAGCATGAGCTGGTGACAGAGGAGCTGTTGTTATCACACAGAGGGTGCAAATACACTCTGCTCAGGACCAAATATTCTTTAGAAACCTTCTGCACGGGGTGTGAGAGCTGCGCTGGAATTTGAGTGGAGGGTTATTTTAATAGCAATATTTTGAGTAGCGGAAGGATAATTGCACACCGATTTGGCTCGCTACCTCCCTGAGGCTTGGCTTTTGTTGTCAGATGGAGTCTCTCTATGTTTAACAAATACAGATGACGCTGCGGGGTTGTTGCTTTTTTTTTTTTTTTTCCCCTGTACTTGTTTTATTCTTATTAACCCTTCCAAAGGCACTGACACCGTAAGAAGTAGCTGGGCTGGTACTGAATAGTACCGGCACCAAGTGGAGTATCTTTTGGTTTTGGCTTTCCTGCCTGAGCCTGTGGAAGGTGGGAAGGGAATTCTTTCCAAGAGATTTTTAATTTATTGGTATATTGAAGCACTTTTCCCAACTCCCAGCTTTTGCTAATAGCGTGAGCTTTAAGTATTTAAATATAGGTAGAATTCCTTTAAACGATAAAAGTCATGAACACAATAATTTAAAGTGATTATTAGATTATAATAGCCCTGATTCTTGCAGTTCATTTTAACCTCCATCCGAGTATTTGCCATTATTATTCACCATTTGCAGCAACGGTGTCACGATTTTTGGGTGGGAGAGGAATTAGAAATTGAGAAGGTGTTGGGGGGCAGGGGAGGCTGGTTTGGTTTTTGCCCTAATTGGTGAAATCCCTGTTTGTGAGTGCTTGTGACGGGGTTCCCTGGGGGCTAAGGGGGCTGCTCTTGGGTGGAGACCCCCCCAGTGACCACTGCAATGAGCAACGGGCGTTATTTTGCACCACGGGACACAATAATCACTCTGCACAAGCAGCAACTTGCTGAGGAAGCAAATTAAAAAAACACACTGTATTTCAAGATCGCAGTTTGTCTGAAAGATGGACGCGCTTGGTGGCCCAAAGGGCCATCCTGAGCTTTCCTCAGGGGTCTCAGCAGAGGAGCTCAGAGCCAGAGCCCAGGCAGCCCCCAAAGGGCTCCGGGAGCCTCTCGTGGGAAGGTGTCTCCTCCGTCCCTCCCCTTTGCCTTTCAGCTGCTGATACACACACGGGCAGGACAGACACCTGCCCCGAGCTTACATGGGGATTAACAATCCTTAATTTTTGGCTAACAACCATTAAATCCTCTCCAGACAGGAAAGAGTGGCAAAGGCGACCCAGTCCTCCCCTGGGCCAAACTCCCAGGTACCCTAATTGCAAACACGTGGGTGGGAGTGAGAATGCAGTATCTCACCCCAAAGTTAACTGCTCCTTTTTTTCTTTCCCCCTCCCCTTATGGTACTAAATGTAAAAAGGCCAAGGTTAATGAAGAAACCAGTGAATCCGAAGTGCCGTGGCAGAACAACCCGGCGCTTTTAGTGATTGGCTTAAAGGAGAGGAAAAGAAGCTCCTTTCACATTTGAAAGCTTTTTTCAGCCTAATGAACGCTGCAGCCTAATGAACCCTGCAGCCTAATGAACCCTGCAGCCTCCCGCAGCTCCTCCGGAGCCCGGATTCCTGCAGGGCTCCCGGGGATGCTGTGCCCAGGAAAGCATCACTACCTGGAGAGACACATCCAACAACGAAACAGCTGCACCTCCCAGCCCAAATTAACCGCCCTGCACGAGTGGCATATTCATGTGTATTTTTCAGGTTTCAAAAAAAAAAAAATAACTAAAAGGAAGGAGGAGGGAGGCGACACCCTGCCATCCCGGCGCTGGAGGGGGGTTGTGTCTGGGGGGCTCACAGGGACACTGCCCCGGCAGGGAATGGGAGCTCCGTGCTGGGGGCTGTGAGGGGTGTGGGACCTGGAAAAACTGGTGGTTTTGCCCCTTAAATCGCACGGCGGAACCTGCGAATTGTGTCTGGATTGTGGCCTGAAAAGTAATAAAGAGAAGGACGGGTGTGCACTAGGAGAGAACAGATTTCACCCTCTGGGTGCCAAATATAATATATATCATTATTACAGGCATTTCTTTAATCTGGCAGCCTAAAATAAAAAAAAAGGGGGAGTGGGGGAGGATAGTGGAGGAATAATGAGCACTTTCATATTTGGCAGATAAGGGAAAATTCCTGTGGCTGTGGTGGCCGGAGCAGCACTGCACCGTCTCCTCCTCCCCTGGCTCTTAATTCTGGCTCACTGCACAGATGTAATTGATCCTGCTAATGAGGGTGGAGGTTTACCTGCTGTCCTGCTGCCCCGGGGGCTGAGGCAGTGAGAAGGGCTGTAGGTAAGAGGACTTTCAGTTATTTTTCATGGTTCTTTGGGGTTGGGATGGAGGTTCAGTGTGTGGGAGAACCAGGCAAAAGAGAAGATCCCTCCCTCATTTCTCTGCTGGTCGGGGTTGCTGGTGGCATAAATTACAGTAGCATAATTATGCTCCTCAGGGGATAATTCTGGCCTCCAGGAGTTATGGGGAGGGCCGTCCCTGGGGATGCAGGGTGGGAATTGCCCCGTGATACAGATTTACACCCTCCCTAGTGATGGGAAAGCTTAATGCACCCTAAAACATGGATGGCTGAAAGCTGAGTTTGTGGGAGGTGGCAAATACACTGATCTCTACATTTGGTAACAAACGTGAATTTTCTCATCCAGAAGAACCTTTGAGCTCTTCATGAATTAGGCACAAAGCAGGCAGGGAGCGATGGGAACAGATATAGGTGCGTGCTCAGCGGAGCCTGCTAAGAACCTCCCCGCCCTCACTAAAACAAAATTTTTGGAGCAGGATGTATAGAGAATCCCTTCCACAGTGCCCTGAGAACCTTGTGCCATCGCCTTCACCTGCCTGTTTCCGGGTATGGTATGGACTTTTCCAACAAAGCAGGATAAATTCCCTCCCTTGCCCATCAGCGGGACTGAAAAGTGGCGCCGACCCGAGCTCAGGGTCTTTGCAGGGTCCCTGGCTGTGCAACGGCGGCACCTAAAGTCCATCAAATTCAAAGAGAATCCCTTCCCTCCATCTCAATACTGATTTATCTACTCTCAATATTAAGGCTGAAAGGAGAATCTTTAATTTTTTTAAAGTTTTTTTAAAGATTTTTTTTCCCTCCCCGCTGTTTTCTAGTTTTAGAGAATTTTGTGATGCAAGCTGTAGGGTGGCCAGCGGGGGGGTGGGCTGTGGGGCCCCTCTTCCTGCAGCCCCATGGGATGGGGGGTACCCATCGCCTGCCTCTGCCCTGGCCAGGGCTCCCCGGGGACTTTGGAAGGGGGACCAGCCCCCCCACAGCCCCTGTGAGCCACCACCGGGGCTAAAGTGTCAGGCTGAAATTTATCCTTTTCCTGAACTTCCTCACATATATGTCAGTTTATGCAAGAATTTTAGAATTATTTAAGATGCTTTTTAAAGAAATGAATGCTTTTCCTTGCCTTTTTTTTTTTTTCCTTTTTTTTTTTTTCTCCAAAGAAACAAAACCTTCCATGGCGGGCTGTGAAATATGGATTATTTACCTCCAGACTGGGCACAAATCTGATCCAATCTTAGAAGTAAATGCGTATTTAGTCTTTAAGGCATTAGTTTATCCATGTGAGTACCTATTTTGGTTTACACATTCTTTAACACAAGGTTACATGGAGGATTTGGTAGTCATCACACTTGCCGTTGTTGGTCTAGAACGCTAGCTCTGAAAATGTGCAAAAAAGCAGCTTTTACTGGTGATGGTTTTTAACACTCCCGTATCTTAAATCCAGCATAGTTTCTAAAAAAAATGGACGTGTATCAAAAAGTTTAAAAAAAGCTGTCTAGCTATGAAGGATGCGTTTCCTGCCAAATCGTAAACCCTTGAGAAGCTGCATTTGTTCAAGAAGTTGTGAGACATCCTTTAATTGGGTATTAGTGTGATCAGGATCAGCAACTGTATAATTAGAGCATCATCGTTCTGCGCCCGGCCCCGGCGCGGCGGTAATTGCAGACCCAAGCTATTGCCCAAGGAGGACCTTACGGCGTCACAGGCTTTGGGGGGGTTCCAATGGGGGACAACAAACCTCGATATAAATATATTATTCGGTTATACTGCTTGGAGCTAAGCCATTTATTTTTCACGTTTGAAAGGTGGGAATAAATATAATAATATTTGCCCGACGGATATGAACAGCAGGGGGTCAGTCCTTTGAAGAAGCACGGAACATACCTTCAGACAGTTGCCTACAGCAAACCCGCCCCACGCATCACCGGGGGGGACATTTGGTAAAATGTGGCTGCATGCAATTGGCAGCCTCTCTCTTCTCTTTTTTTTTTTTTTTTTTTTTGGAAGAAACGCCCCCAGTGAGCAGTTTACCGCAGGGAACAGATTCACCCAGAACCAAGATTCTTTATTGGATGGACACCACCTACAGCTCCAGCCCTGCAAAAGCCCGAGGGGGTCTGACTCTCTGGCTGCGGGAGGGACGGGGGGTAGAAGCTCCCGAGCAGCCCCCGGGAGAGGAAACCCCCTGACACAGCACTGGGCACACCCCCCTACACCCCACGGCTGAACACCCATCTCTGACTGACACCACGTACCCATCCCACCTACAGAAACACCATTGGCACCCAGAAACCTCCACGGGGTTTGTTTTTTCACTTTTTTTTTTTTTGAAAAATTTTTTTTTTTTTACCTTTTTTTTTTAACTCTAATTCTGTCCCCCCAGATTTAAGTGGAAATCCAGCGGTGGGACCGAGCATCTCGTCTGTGCTCCAGTGGCTTGACCTGGCATGAAGGCCAACAGGTCAGTCAACACCTCTTTTGTTTTTTAAACATTAGATGAAGCTGCTGTTCATTCTATTCTGTTGCTGGAAATGCCAGGGTCCGGATATGGGGAATCACCGAAATGAAATATATCGGTGAAATCTGTAATTTCCAGCCACGGGATAGAACCATCTCTCAGTGTTACTGGAGATGAGGTGCACGAGTTGGGCTACGCGTGTCCTGCTTGCTTTCTTTCTGTCTGTCTTTCTTTCTTCCCCAAACTGTACTGACACGAGTCTTTCTGCAGCACCACTGTTTCTAGCGAACGGATTCTAAAATAGAGCACTTTAAAGCTGCAATACAAGAGAGATCAGGACTGTGTTGAGTGTTGTTTGATTTGGGTTTGTATTATTTTCTTAAAGAACAAATTTTGTCACGTTATTCAAGGTTTGAAAAAAAACCCCGCCACATTTCCAAAAAGAGGCCCTGCTCAGCACGTGGCTGTAAATATTGTGATGGGGACAGAACAATCTGTCACTCAATGTACTCAGAGGGACCCGGGATCTTTTATTGCCCTATTTTGGAGTCCAGATATTTCCATTTCTACTCTGCATCAGAGTTTATCAGTAACTACACCAGATTTGCTGCGTATTCTCTCTCCATGTGAGGAACAGGAGAGCATCTACAGAGACCAGCGACACTCTGGGTCTGCCTTTTCTAAACCTAAAATGTTGTAGCAGAATAATCGTGTCACCTGGTTATATGGAATCCAGGGGGATAATAATGTCAATAGGGGTTTTATCGTTCTCATCATCAATAACTGGGGTATTTTTGGTGAGCAAGTCAAGATTTTTTGGGGTCACCAAGAGATCTTCCCTTCAAGGGCTGTTAGCCATAGTCAGGTCCCAGCAATTTATGCAGATGGCAGTTTTAATAGTTTTTAATTTCAGCTGTAAACTGTGAGCAATGCTTTGTGTTAATGTTCTCTGGGGCTGTTGTTGGGTTTTTTGTTTGTTTGTTTTTTTAAAAAAAATTTGTTATTGACATTAGATGCTATTTTGGAACCCTGCCCCTTTGCTGAGTGAAATGAGAGTATTCTCTGACAGACTGCAGGACTGGGAAACTGGTGTGTCAGGACTCAACTGTGCAGAGTTAGTGCCTCGGGGATGGAGTCCTGTCAGTAAAGATGGTTCTATCATGGATGGCAACGCACCCTTCAGTACAGTTATTGGAGCAACCTTGTTTTATTAGAGATATGTATTTTATATATATATTTGTATATATATAAAATTCTGTTTGATACTTCATGTATTTTCATGTAGCTAATATTGAAAAGCATCCCTTATCATTGCTAAATTAGCCAAACCAGTACAAAATTAAGTGCAAGAAAAAAATACCAATTCACATAGGTTTTGCCAGTGATACAAAAGGGACTGTTCAGCGTCTCACATTTACAGCCATTTAGGGATGTTGATTTAGGATGACTCAGGGAAACCTTCCTACATTCAAGAGATGTCTCAAAAAAATTTGCATTCTCTTTTGTAATAGGAAAACTAGTTTTCAGAGAGATCGCCTACTGGTTAGTGGTGGTGGATGGAAAACCTAAAAAGGAGTTGGTGCTATTTTTGCCTGATTGATTGCCAAAAAGTGCTGAGTCTGAAGCAGTTCTGTGACCCCCTGGAGGAGGGAGAGGGGTTTTTCCTTTTAGCCAATAGCACCTTTCTCCTCGAACCAGAGATTCCTTACGCTCAAAAGGATGCTTTAGCATTTCCCAAAACACATTCCGGATTTGTTGGAGAGGAAGAGGAAAGAAGTGTTTCATGAAGGCACACCCATGCTGAATTTGCAGGAGAAAGGAAAGAAAAACAGAAAGCAGTACTGCACAACGCAGTTATCGTACAAGGCTCATTCTTGAAACCTGAATATCATGCTAGAAGAAAATCTAGATATGTGTAATATTTTGAAGAAATATTTTGAAGGCAATATTATTTGATTTTTTTTTTATCAAAAAAGAAAAAATATTTCTGTGTAAATGTGGATAGAATGCTATTTAAGAAGGGAACCGAATATTTGTATTGCAGCCTTAAAGAAGCACATTTTTACTGCAATATTCTTTTTTTTTTTCTTTTCTTTGTAAACTACGGTCTGAAACTCAGCAGACCATGACTGAATGCTTTTGAAAACTTGTAGATTACAAACATGAAATCACGATTAATATCCTCTAAAAGTAATTTCAGAGCTTTCACGTCTTAAAAAAGGACAATGTGTACTGCTTCACAAGGTAATGCAGCTAATCAAAAAAAAAAAAAGGATTAGAATTAAAGTATTTACATAATGAGCAATTCTACAGAAGGCGATCATCCCCATGTAAGCACTGCTGATTATATCCCACGCTGCTTTTAACAAACTCTACCAGATTGGATCCAGTCATCAGCACTTTCAGAGAATCCTTAAAAGCCTTTTATGGGTCTTTACACTTAGTGCAGAATGATGTTCTTCAGGTAGAATATGCTGGTGAGGGAGGACAGTGTCAACACAAGGTACCAGCAGGAGAAGAGGACTTCGGCGTCTCCCGTGATCCCGTACTGGGCTGTACTGGGAGCTGCAAAGAGAAGAAGAAGGAGAAGGAGGGGTTAAGTGACATATTCTCCCCAGATTTCTCAGTTTTCATCAATTCCTCACAGTTAGCTACTAGGGCAGCACAGAACATTCTTCTGAAAACCAGAGAAAATGCTGCAGAAGTAGCCAGCCCTACTCTGCTATGCCGCTCAGAGAATGCTACTTTTTGTTTTAAAGAGGGGGAAAATCATTATTAAGGCAAGCATTTAAAAATGCAAATACTTAACATCAGATGAACGCGACATGTTTAAACACCTGAATAATTTATCTGTTTTTATGTTACTGAGCATTAGGATCTCCACTGAAATGGATGAGAGGTGACTATATTTAGCTGTGCTGGAAAACAACTCATTTTCTGCCTGACTCTCGAAGCCGAAGTTTGAGAGTCTGGCTTTGCCAAAGAGACTCATATTTGTTTTCAGCCTCTTTGAAGAAACTGCATTTACTTGCTTTAATACAAAGTCTTTCTCAAATCCCTAAGTAAATATTACAGTAAGTGCACACGTAAAAGAGTTAGAATACAAGAAAACAGTGTTGAGAAATGAGAGGGGAGACACCCACGGGGGGGAGTCGGGAGCGGGCTGTCCTGACTGCGGCACGGGACCCCACCAGGGCAGAAACTGCCAGGTTTGGTCTTAAAAATCCATAGGCAGGAGGAAAGGAAAGGACCTGTCACCTCACCCTGGATTGAGCTAAAGCTACTGGGAGGATGCTATTGGGATGTTCAGCCACTAAAGGAACACCACAGACTCACTCTGGCCAGCAGGTTTCTCTACAAAATTTCTCTCAAATCACATATTTTCCTTTCATGTGATGCACAAAACCCTGACCTCTTAGAGTCATAACACCACATCCCGTGCTCCTGGGTTGAGCACTGGTATCAAAGAGGTTGCTTTCCAGATTATATGAATATACAACTAAATCAGAATATCTATGCAAGTCTTGCATGGAGTGCTGTTTCTACAAGCAGGTGCCACCTGTGTCACTAGCACTTTGTTTAGATACAAATTGCAGAATTTGTTTTTTTTTGACTAAACTGACCCAACATCTGCCAGAAATACGGATGGAGATTGGCAGGTGGATGCTGAGGGAGACTGAGCCAGCTTAGTGCCCACATCCTGGTGCTCCAGACCTTTTCCCCACAGAGGACAGAGGTGTCCAAAGGGTAGGAGGGAAGCAGATGATGTTTCCAGGCTCATTCCCCATCACCCACCTTGAGCATCTTTTGGATGCTCAACCCAAAGACTGCATTGCAAAAGGGAGAGACCACTAACGTGTCTCCTTTGAAAAAACATGCAAACCATGAGCGAACCAACAGGAGTGGTCACCTGGGAGGGGACCTGAGATGCCTTGTGGAGCATCCTGCCTCTTCTGCAGGATCTCTCCTTTCACCCTGTTGCCATCCTAAGGTGTCCTCAAGGCACAGAGAACACCAAGAGATGGTCTGAAGAGCACACTTCAGCCAACAGCCCTGCTCTGCCCCTACATGGGAGAGGGCTACACAAAGCAGGTAACAACGGCACAGAAGACAGTTTATCTGAGGCCAACTCAAAGCTTGTCCCACCACCTTGCCCAGGAGCGAGCTGCCTCCAGCAGCACCGCTGCCCCTTGGCCAGTGCCAGGTCCACTTCTGGCAGGGAGATGCTGGGAACGGTGCAGGCAGGGCTTTGGAGAAAGAAAAATTCCCCAAATCCTCATGTGCTTCCCTTTGGGGCAGAGGAGAGGAGCACTGAAGCATCCTTGGTGGCAGATATGGGTCCCAGAGAGCTGCATGGTGTGGATGGGATGGAACCCAGGGAGGAGAGCGGGACCTTGCTTGGTGGGGCCAGTACCCAGGGTCTGGCTTGCATGGAAACCCCCCTCCCAGGATGAACAACGATAACAAAGCAACAAAAGGATTTCACTACAATCACAGCCTGTCTGGAGGGGCAGGAGAGACTACAGCAATCACTCAAGAAAATACAGCAAAGTGGTGGTTTTTCACCAAATCTTGTTTGCTTCTGAAGGACAGAGTCTCCTGAATTTCAAAAGTCTTGTTTGCTGAAACATCAACATCCCTTTCCTTTCTGGACAGAAAGGGCTGGGTGTCATCGGGTCCATTTTCAACATACGACATTTTATCCGGTGCAGAGTATGTGATAAAACCAAAAATCATTCATTCCCGCTCCCCCCACCATGAAAAAAGGTTCAGGTAATAAAAAAAAATAATTACAAGATGAAGCTTGATTTTAAAGCTTAGTTTAGTGACTTATAACCGTGACTAAGTGCAGGACAGGGTGTGCTCTTCCCTTCTCGTTAAAAAGGAACTTTCTGTGGTAAGTCACTATGACAAATCAACATTTAATTTATTACAAAAACCAGGCAAGCAGGATGAAGCACAGCGGAGGTGGTATTTCATTTTATCGTATTGAAAGAGTCTCCCCAACGTAAAGATAATTTGAACTACGGTGGCTATAAAAGCGAGTGGAAAATTATGTAAATCTGATTTCCTGCATATGAACCAGTACTATCTTCCTAAAGCTTATTAAATCATATCTGGATTGTTTCAGCACAAAGGTACGAGGTGAATTAATGGGGGAAAAATGCGTAGACTTGGGTAGATAATAGAAAAGAGTTATGGTTCCTAAAGCTGTCTCACTGGAAGAATTTGCTGTGGAAAAAACCTGGAGGAGAGGGAGATCTGGACCTGTTGTGACTGGGCACAGTGGGTCCAGTGACTGGACTCACCTGGGTTTGAATAAACCACTGAGCTGATGTGGTATGTGGGTGCCAAATGAATGTGGGGCTGGTTTTGCTGGTCCATGGGCCATTTATCAGCCCTGTGTGATCCCACTCCATCCCCTCACGGAGGTTCTCAGGTCTGGGTGCTGTGGCTGACGAACAGGATTTCACTTCAAAAAAGCCATTTCATAAACTCTCTGAGTTTCTTGAAGTCTGTCTTTGGCACTAAAATAAAGACTGAAATGCAGCCCACTGTGTGGCTCCCAGGTTTGCTGGGACTGAGCCCCTGCAGGATCTTGAGCTGAAAGTTTCAATTATTCTCCAGCTCTTCTAATACCTTTTCCATTCCCTCAGATTCCTGTAAAGATGCCAACCAGTTGGAGCCTTGCTGGCATTGGGGTCTGCTGGTTAGAACCTGCCAGCTACAGTCTCACTGAGTCAGACCTGCAGCAGCATTTGGGGTAAAGAAAGCCAAAATAAGCCCAAAGCTCATCACATCTGCATCCACATGTCTCCAGGAGTCCCCCTGAGCTGAGACATTGCTGCCATTGTGGAGATGTCCCCTAAATCCACGGTGTGCCAAGACACAAACTGGTCACAAAATGGCTTCAAAGGGCTTTTTTGGAACCATACACTGCATGTTTCCAAAGCCACGCTATTTTAACTCAAACTGGAACTGATAGCTGGAAAGCATTTGCCACGTGCCTGCCCAGGACATGCATCTTCTTCAAACCTCTAACTCAATGGTTGGTGGAACAAGCCTGGCTGCTCTTCAACTTGCTTTGATAGTCTCCTTTTATAATTAGCAGCACCAATTAGAGCAGCCTCTGGGCTGGCGGGAGCGGGCAGGGTCCTGCCTGTACCATGGACAGGGGAGCACCCCCTCATCACTGCACCATGGATGGGGAAAGTCCCGCCCAGGTCATTATCTCTCTAAACTTTAATTAGGCTACTGGAAATTAAGCCTTGGAATGGACTGCCCAGGGCAGTGGTTGAGGCACCATCCCTGAAGATAATTAAAAGCCAGGTTGACCTAGTGCTGAGGGACATGGGTTAGTGATGGGTTTTTATCAGTTAGGTTGATGGTTGGACTTGATGATCTTAAAGGTCCCTTCCAGCTGAGACAATTCTATGAAATCTCCAGGTGTTTCTAGTCTCCAAAGTAAATTTATAAGCAGATGCCCTTCTCCCACTGTTCGTGGCAAATGGTTTGTATCAATCACAATGTCATGGCAAGTCTACAGTTTAAAATGTTGTGCTTGGCTCTTAACATTCCTGGAAATACAATAAGCCTCTGTAGTCCTTTTCTTTTTCACCTCGGTATTTTGATTCACTTTTCCTGTGACTCCCCAGTTGCTTTGCTAGCAACAGAAAGTTTCATTCCCAAATATTAATAAAATTCTGGAGATATTTTGCTATTTTACTTTAAAAAGTAAACAAATTTACTTTTTAAATTTAAAAACTCTTTAGTGTGGTCTGCTTAGTCATTCATCTAGAATGAACAATTATTTTTGCTAAGCATTAAGTAGTCCTTGCTTTCACCACCGTTGCTGGGTAATATGAAGCAAGGTGGCTTTGCACTCGGAATGGTTAATTTTCATAGGGTTTTTCTGAAGGTTCTCTATGTCAGAATAAAAACCTTAGTTTAGGAATGAAGGAAAAGGTTTAAATGTTTGAAAATAGCTTAAAACTCACAGCTTGCTTCCCAAGCAAGATCTTAGCACTGACTGTCCCTGTTTCATACAGACACACGCTTGCGCTCACAGGCTTAGTATTTGTACAGAGAGATGCTGGTAGGTATGATTAGACACCAAATAAAAGCATGAATTATTTGACTCCCTGATTATGTCTGCAGCTTTCCTGGGCATTTCCATAAAGGCCATCACTGCCCTTATAACAGAGCACTCTGTTTGGAACAGACTTCACAGCGTGGGAAGCCTTTGGAGCTGGGCAGGAGAACAGCACTTGGCCAGCAGAGAGGTATTTATCTGTCTAAATATTCCCATCCAGAGCGATGGCTGGGGGACTGGCTGAGATGGAAACTGGGGGCAAATTTTTCAGCTCCTCCTGTGCCCGTCTGACAGCACAAGTTCAGCTCCAGGCTGTAGCAGGGCTATCTTAAAAAAAGTGAATTTCCATCTAGAAGAAAATTAAAATGAGCTTGAGGAAAAGTCTGATGTTTGAAATATAAAAGGACATAGGATTTAGAGGCTGTAATAACTTCAAAATATATCAAAGGGCAGGCTGAAAGAATTGGGGGGTTCAGCCTGGAGAAGAGAAGTCTCTGGAGAGACCTTCCAGTCCCTAAAGCAGGGGGGCTCCAGGAAAGCTGGGGAGGGACTCTGGATGAGGGAGGGGAGCCTGAGGAGGAGGGGGAAGGTTTAACCCTGCAAGAGGGGAGATGGAGCTGAGATGTGGGGAAGAAGTTCTTTGGTGGGAGGGTGGTGAGAGCCTGGCCCAGGTTGCCCCGAGAAGCTGTGGCTGCCCCATCCCTGGAGGGG